>DWKW01000210.1:0-19636 GCA_018250115.1 Doberes anticus | reverse complement strand
CCAGCGGGGCAGAAATTTGAACGATGAACTTAGATTTCTGTACCTAGTCTGGGTGTTTGTGTGCTTGTCTCTGTATGAGTCCATAGCACCCACGACACAGGGAATTCTGCCGTGGGGCTATAAGTGTGAAACGTTATAAAAAGTTCTGTACCATGGAAAAAAAAATGAATTAGAAATAGATGCCAAATGCTAATTTCTTGTAACAGCCAATAAACTGGGTGAGAGGTAAGTCGCTGCGAGCTCTTAAAATCGTGACGGGGTAGGCGGAGCTGAATGGCGCTCTCTCCGCCTTCAAAATAAACTAATTTGTACTTAAAACAAAAGCAACCTGACGTTATAATACGAAAATAACTTAGCTGACTGAACTAAATCGAAAATTAAAACAATCTGCGTGGCGAGAAGCGATCGCGCGACACGTCCATACAGCACCAAGCATCGGTGATCACTCTATTTGCGAATACACGAAAGAGACAAAGCATAGAATAAAAAAAAAAGAAACCTCTTTATTCCAAATTTAAAATTAAAGCGAACGCTACTGAAAGTAACAATATCAATCACGAAATAAAAACATTTTTCTTAAATATTTGTAATGTAAGTGAGTGATAGATAGGTTTAGCATATCTACCACGCTATGGTGGGTCGAGTTCCCGAGGTCAAATCCCGGCACGCATTTATATTTCTCGAGATATTATCTATTCTGAATTTTCGAAATTATGTGCGTATTATGAATTAATTATCACTTGCTGAAACGGTGAAGGAAAACATCGTGAGGGAACCAGCATGCCGGAGAGTTTTACAAAAACGTTCTCAAAGGCATGTGACGTCCGCCAATCAGCACTTGGCCATCGTGGTGGACTATGACTTATACTTTCTCATTTCTGAGAGAAGACCCGTGCCCAGCTATGGGACGATAATGGGTTGATGATGATGATATCGGTGAGGGAAAACTTGTATGCCCGAGAGATCTCCATAAGACTCTCAAAGGCATGTCAAGTTCACCAATCCCCACATAGCCATCGTGTGCATGACAGCCTTAATCTTCCCACCTGTGAGATTAGACCCGTGCCCAGCAGTGGGACGGCAGTGGGTTGATGATGATGATGATGTGGAATAACACCGTTGGAGTTGTTTAATATTTCACACACGGTAACCGCTAACTAAACTAGAGCAAGTAATTCAATTTTCATCAAGCCATTAATAACTGTTAGTGATGATAAAATAGGGGTGGCTCTAGTCTGTCCAAAGTTACGATGAACTATAATTGCTTTGTAACATGACATGGGACAAACGCACAAATGGGTAAATAATTTGACGACCCGTATGGTGCCGTTGTCAAGATACTGGTATGCCGTTCGCAGGGTCCTGGGTTCGATTCCCAGATATTTGGTTGGTTAATTTAGATTTCTGCCCTATGCTCTGGGAGTTTTGTGTTGATCTCTTTGTGTCAGTGGCACCTACGACATAGGAAATCCTAGGGCTTTGAGTGTGAACCGTTATTTATTTGTTTAGGCTTTTAGGCTCGATTCTCTTGTAGGTTTCACTTTTTGTTTCACCTTACGTGTTTTATGAAGTTAGAATATGTTGGTGGTATGGAATTCGGCATCTCACTCTGGCGGTGTTATTTTGCAACTTCAGGCAGTAAATTTAGAACAAATATAGAGTCATATTTACGGTTATTATACAAAACTATTGAAGTAGAGCAGTAATGTGAGAACTGCTGTGTTTCGGTTTGCAGGTTTTGGTCCGGCAGAAGTCACTGGACAGGAGGCATTCTACCTTAGTCCTTAGGGGTAGCAATGCATTCACATACGACCGTTTTATTCATGGTTTGATGTGGATGTCCTTGGGCTGCAGTGACCCTTTAACATCAGCTGGCCCCATATTCGTTTGATATTCTGTAAATATACATAAAAAAAGTGTATGGAGATTTTATTGCGTATTGACAGCTCATCAAAAGTACGGATCTTAGTTGCGTCGTTGTGTGATAGTCTAGTGGTTAAGAATATCGACCTCCCAGTCCGGTGGGTCGGGGTTCAAACTCCGGTACGCATCTCTAACATTTCGAAATAATGTTCGTATTATAAATCCATTATTCTAACGGTAAGAAAAAACGTCGTGGGGAAATGCATCTTAAGAGTTCTCCATCCTTCTAAAAGGCATGCGAAGTCCGACAATATTAAAAAAAACCTGATATTAAGTTGTCTCTGCAGCCCATGAACATCCACATCTGAGGTGCGTTGCTACTCCTGAGGACTAAGTTGGAATGCCTCCTATCCGGTGTCTTCTGCCTAACCACACCCTTCAAACCGAAACACAGCAGTTCTCACCGTGCCACCACCGCAGGCGAGCCTTCGACTTAAGACTCTACAACCATCAAATCTCATTTCTGAAAGATGACCCGTGCGGGACGGGATCCCAATGTTGACGACACTAGAGATCGGGATTCGAATGCGCATGGGCAGCATTTCGCATGTGATTTTTCATTATGTACTAGTCTTTATCGTGTTATTAAGTTGTATGCGTGCCACGATAGAAACATAAGGTATGACCGCGCCTGGTTACGTAATGAGTATGATATCATATCAAGTTTTTTTAAACAAGTCAACTTTTACTTGTTTAAAAACATATTCAAATACTTATACGAACTTATTTCACTTCTGTGCCTAACTGTTCAATACATTACTAATAGCCATAAGGACATGTACATCTATATATTATTTATATTTATAAGATATTAGTGTTGCAATAAAACTAAAAAAAAAGATGGTGGTACTGAATTATGTCGAAGGCTCGCCTGCTTGCTCGGCACCACCGGTGCACCTATTCCTGCCGTAAAGGAGCAGTGTGAGAACTGCTGTGTTTCGGCTTTATGGGTGTAGAAGACACCGGACGATATGCTTTCCAACTTAGTCCTTAAGAGTAGCAATGCATCCACATACGACTTCAGAGAGGACTTTCGTCCCAGTCGAGGTTTGATGTGGATATCCATGGGCTGCAGTGAACACTTAACATCAGGTGGCCTACATGCTCGTTTGCTTCTCTATTAACATAAAAAAAATTACTTGCAACATGCGATCTGCAATCGCGATACTCTACGTAGGTGATTCTGCGTTCTTTGTTTGCCAATTAGTTCGTTGACACAAAGCTCAAAGTGACGGACCATTTATTGACGATGACAACACGACCACGGCATACTAATGCGACGGAAACCATAAACGTTCCTAAAAGATCCTATCGTTAATAGAGATTTGAGCAAACGTAGCGTAGCTAACTTCAGTTACAGATGATATTCTAGATTTTTCTAAGAAATAAATCCAAGAGACCAGACGAGAGATCTTCTTCAGGGCCCACGTGACCTTTTGCGGGGCCGGGTACGAAAAATTTGCGGGGACCGAATACACATTCAATTCCTACACGTAAATTTAACGAGGAATTATTTATAATATGCTTTTACGAATTACATATTTTTTGTAAGATGAATATGAAATAATAATACAATATAATGATAATTAAGAAGAGATTGGACCGTAGATTGCGGGGCATCCCAAAACGCGAGGCCGGGTCTCTTGTGCCCTCAACTCTATCTTGAACTACAAGCAGCTAAATATAAGTATTTCCACGCCGCGAAATTCCACATGTATGCCACCTGATATTAAGTGGTCACTGCAGATTAAGGACGTGCATATCCGAACTCAAATAGCAAGTCCTTTACGAGGCATGCGTGTCCAACCTCAAACAGCGCCGAAGCCCTTTCTGGGGCCATACGCCGATGCATTGCCACTTCCGGGGACAAACTTGTGATACCTCCATCGAAGAAAAAAGTCAATAATCAATTTATTCCAAATTATGATTGTATGTTATCATAAGACTATTACTGTCCTACTGCTGGGCACGGGTTCTCTCAGTCCACCACGCTGGCCAAGTGCGGATTCGCGGACTTCACATGCCTTTGAGAACGTTATGGAGAACTTATGTTATGGGAACGTTATGAAATTATGATTATTGAATCCCTTTTTATGTTTTTGATGTACAAATGACGAATTATTTTAACTTAAATCAACTTTTAACAAAACATGTTATTGATTCAAAGATGTAATCAGATCTATATATCGTAACACAATTCTTATGACGACTAAGTCAGCTGTGAGTTCGGTACACACATGTTTTTGCGTGAAGCGGTCAATGGACACAGTAATGATAAGAACATTGTCGGTTCACATGACCTGAGCGGTTCCGTATTCAATCCAAATGAGGCGTAGTATTGGGACCGTCTACCGCGCCGTGATTGAATGGACCACGATATTGTTTTGATAAATGTTTCCATATAAGATGGATTGTCATTCGTAGATTAACTGTCTATCCCGGTTAAGAATGAGGAATGGTGTAAGTTCGAAAGACGGCTACGTACGGTACGTACGTACGGCAGCGCCTATTTCTGCCGTAAAGCAGCAGTGTGATTTTGTTCAGCTGATCGATCCTTCATTATAAGATTCTATCACTATCACCAGTCAAATGCATTGAGTATTTTTTTACGTAATTGGAGAAAAACATATACTCATGTTTGTATGTGTACATAGATAAAAAACAACGATGTTTTGATTAAAGTTTTAAAGTTAAAGTGAAGTCAGACGTCTAAAAATCGTTATCGGTCAGTTTAAAGAAAAAATATCAACTGGCAAATGTCATATATCAGACAGTGTTTTGGATGACCCGTGTGGCGCCGTGGTCAACATGAGATCTGTCGTTCGGAGGGTTCTGGGTTTGATTCCCAACGGGGCAGAAATTTGAATGATGAATTTATATTTCTGTTTCTGGTCTGGGTGTATTCATTCTTGTTTTTGTGTGTCCATGGCACCCATGACACAGGGAATCCTACTGAGGGCCTATGAGTGTGAAATGTTGATGATTTATTTTTTGTTGCTCTTTCAACTGTATGGCACAGTTGTCAACATACCGGTCTGACTACTCAAAGTTCCCAGCGTTCGATTCCCAGCGATGCAGAAATTCGAACGATAGACGTACGTTCTTATCTGTGTGTGCATGGCACCCACGACACAGGGAATCCTCGGGATATGCGAAGCGCTAATTACTACCTATTTATCTCAGGATGGACGTGCGCTTGTCTGCTAAACATGATCACAGTAGAGCACGAATCTCCTTTCTTAAGCAAAGGCATATCCAAGTGCGTTAGTAACCTATAGCAACCTTAGAGAATCACTGAACCGGTTCTCGCTTGCACAACTGTATAGAACAGCTTTACAAGGCTCTTGCACGAACGATATTGTGTTACGGACAAAGGTATCACGTTTTGTTCCGATGGAAGATTGACGATACATTTATTAATACGTATTCGTCACAGCGTGTTTACGAGGCCGTAGAAAATATGTTTTTTTTATCTTAATAGAATAGCAAACGAGCTGCAAGCCAGATGATGTTTTATTGTTCACTGCAGCCCATGGACATCCACATCAAACCTCAACTGGGACGAAAGTCCTATCTGAGGTCATATGTGGATGCGTTGCTACTCATGAGGACTAACTTGAAATGTCTCTTGTCTGGTGTCTTCTGCGTAATCATACACTTCAAACTGAAACACAGCAGTTCTCATACTGCTGCTTTACGGTAGAAATAGGTGCCGCATAAGGTTCGACATAAGACTCTACCACCATCATTCAATGAACGTTCAAATGAATCAATTCATTTGCTTCAAGAGAAACACTTTAAAACTTTACCATTTGCCCAATCGAAAAGTTCAGTCGCTCAGTTCAACTTAATGGACAAAACAATAAAGTTTCCAACAGTATCATAACGGAAGTTCGGTTTTATTGTGCCGTGTATATCGCTCCTTTGTTTGGACCACAATGTTCGACAAGGGACTCGTGGCTGAGAAATTGTTCAAGGATATTGCCCAAGGAAAATAATACTAAAGATCTTATTGGTTACGGTTATGTATGTGGAAAGAATTCAAGAAAAATATTGATAGACGACTTAGTTTCACGCGATTTTTTCCCATTTTGAGTATTTCGTACAAGTCTATAAATTGTTTTATGTGGCTTCTGTGAGCAAAATCGGCCCTTAGGTTCCGTAGACGTGGATATTACGAATATTAAAGTTATTACAAGCTTAGTTTTAATTAATATGTTTGTAAAAAAATTACATTTTACATATTACATTTGAAAATTAAAACAGTAAAAGTGTTCAGACAACTTATAGAAATACACTCAACCTTGGAACCTCTGAAGGTACCGAATGTTTAATTTCTATCGTTCTATCATTCTATTATTAAATAGAATGTTTAATCTATGTTGAATGAAACGCGATTCTAAGTTTACTATGCACGGTAGCACCACTACGCTCGAATTTTCGTAAAGCAACAGTATGAGCACTGCTGTGTTTCGGTGTGAAGGGTGTGGTAAGGCAGAATCCACAGGACACTAGGCATTCCAACTTAGACCATGGGCATATCAACGCATTCATGAATGACCTGAAATAGGACTTCGCACCTATGTGAGGTTGGATGTGGATGTCCATGGACTGTATACTTTACATCAGGTTTTCTATTTCTTTAATGAAAAAACTTGTATAAAATGTACTATGTATAAATAACATTAACTGATTCAGATAATTGCTCAAATTCAAGACGCGATGAATATACAATTGATTCATTGAAACCGGTTGAAACCATCGTCTATCGACGTCTGCGTTGGAGAATATACTGGAAAACCTCACGTAGGTATCTTTTCGAGACACTTATATGCAGAATGCAGGTCTTGTATTCGCCATCTATAAGTTATAAATATAAGGAATATAGAAGTTACCCGTTAATCAAAGCGTGGTCGATCCCATCGAGACTCACACTACTTAGACAACCTACTTTTGTCGACGATTGTACGATAACTTCGAGAGTTATGCAAATATTTGAATTATTTATTTATTAACTTTTTATTGTGTGTTTATGCAAAGAACGGTCATAATGCCTTCAGGCAATCTCTACAGTTATACAGTCCGTATAAAAAATACCTATTCAATACTTAATTCGAACCACCCGTGGCGGAGTTTGTTTGCAAGACAAACATTTATAGAAGCGCAGATCCCTCAAATTGAATTCAATCGAGCCTTTTCCAACGTTGACAGGCCTGGCGTACGAGATAACATTGTAATCCTTTATAAGGAAAATATTACGTCCATTTAGGATGAATGATGTTCGGAGAAAAAATGATACTGAATTGTCAGACAGGCAGTTTAGATAAATTCTTTATGAAATTCATAAGCTATATGGGACAGAATGAGAATTTTATATCTTCGGAATAAACATCATCTACTCATATTTTTGTATTGTATCGAAGGTTGTAACGTTATTTGTTGATGAATGTCATTTGAACGCAGCATATGAATGACGTGAGCGAGTGATAGTCTAGTGGGTGAGCATCTCGACCCCACTACGAGTATGTTTTGGTCGAGGTTCAAATCCCGGCACGCACCTCTATTTCTCGAAATAGTGTCTATTCAAAATTTTCGAAATTATATGCGTATTATGAATTAATTAACACTCGCTTTAACGGTGAAGGTAAACATCGTGAGGAAACCTGCATGCCTGAAAGTTCTCCATAAAGTTCTCAAAGGCATGTGAAGTCCGCCATTCCGCACTTGGCCAGCGTGGTGGACTATGGCCTAAACTCTCTCATCTCTAAGAGGAGACCCGTGCCCAGCAATGGGACAATAATGGGATGATGACGATGATGACAGTCTGTTTTATTAAGTACATAGATAGAAATGAAATCTGTACCTACAGTAAGTAGGTACTTATATGAAATATGTGCCTACTTAGGATTAGCCAATAAAGCATCAGTAAAGCGGGTACAAAAATGAAATCAACTGAAAGTCCGCAAAGGTGACAGGAAGCGGAGCAGTAGCTGACTCAGGACACTAAGGATACTAGCGTTGAAACTCGAACATAACTCGAAAGAACTTATATATTTCAAACATAAAAAATTCAGACTATTATGTCAACACCCTGTGATTCGTAAGTTTTATATTAAAGCGTGATGCCGTCATGCTTCTTGTGCTTATTGATTTTATTTATGTGTAATGGCAATTTTGGATAAAGATGGGGGAAAAACACCAAAACTCGACGGAGAGAACCCAATGTAACCTCCAAACGCGTGTAACGAAGATCTGGAGATCTGGGTCTGGAGAAAGAGATTGGAAATACCCCAATGCCAATACAGGCGTAGCAGCTCACAGTCACACTTTGATCGCCAGTGAAATCAAACTTAATCGGAATTTTGATTGCTTCTTTACTGTGCCCTCACGTAAGCCTCACAACTAAATCTAGCTAACAATCTATTGATAGTTTTATGTAGTTTTTAGTGAGTTTACCACCTATTGTTAAATATTCACCGTCGCCTATAGACATGAGCAAAAACAGGAGATGCCAATGCGTTGTCTGTCGGCTTATATGCGTTAT
The DNA here is from genome assembly GCA_018250115.1 of Doberes anticus. Taxonomy (NCBI): domain Eukaryota; kingdom Metazoa; phylum Arthropoda; class Insecta; order Lepidoptera; family Hesperiidae; genus Doberes; species Doberes anticus. The sequence goes on along the minus strand of DWKW01000210.1, from coordinate 11,169 downwards.
GTGAGGTCCCCGAAACCAGACAGGGTTTTTGAGAAATACCTACGTCAGATGGACGTTCAATCCACATATTGCGAGATTACAATGAACTAATATCAAATACGATTATTGAATTTGAGTCGAATCTTGCACTTTTCTATTATCCGATTGGTATTGAAAAGGTTACAAAGGAGAAAGAGTCACTTTTAAAGAAACAAAAAAGCGTTATAAAAGGCGAGCACAAGACTGCAACAACGGCATGCTCGAGCAAAGCTCTATAACATTACAATGGTAGCGAGCCTCAAGCTGATAAGCCGCTAATGATTTTGCACGTTGTGTTGCCCACCCGCGTCCTTATTACGAAGTCACTAAAGGTGAGTTTTCAATGATGATGGTTGGCTTGCCGGTGCTTTTTCACAATTTACTATCGTATACGTATACGTATCGGTATACACAAGGTTTCAGAATTCTACTTTCGGCAATCAGTAGTAAAAACATGCAGGTAATTTTTTTCGTGCAGATTCTGTTAGGTACATGAGTACCTAAATATGAGATAAAAAAGAAAACACTATGTTTCTACTAAATTATAAATTATAACATCCGCAACAATAACTACTAAAAGAAATAAATCGGGATCTTAAATCTAACAACCAAACTTATATTTCTACAACCCAGTTTGTACTGAAAAGGTCACAAGTAAGAACGAATTATGCAGGCAAGAAACAATAAAGGTCGAGTACAGGTACAACAAGGGCTTGCTCGAGCACAGGTCTACAACATTACAATGGTAGCGGGCCGAGAGCTGCGAGTAAGCGATTTGGCACGATGCGCCGCCCGCCCGCCGCGTAATTACGTACCTACGAAATGTGAGCTGCTGTTTAAATCTTGCACTGCTTAAATTTGAAGCGAACATCACCGGGCTATATTAATTTAATTTTCATTGTTGTTGTACAGCACCGAGCTGAGCAACACATACGCTTTTGTTTTGATTTAATTGTTGTAAAAAGTCGTAGCAAAAGGTGTTTTAATGCAAAGCGAAAATTCTTATTCTGACTTTTAACCCCGAAATAACGCTATTTTATGAGTAAAATTTGTAATCGGCGTACGGGTTTTAACAAAGCTCTTCCATTTTTTATCTACATGATCCCTTTCTTTATTTTCAATATGATCCTATAACTGGCATCAAGGTTACGTAGGCACAGTAAATCACTTCAGAACGGCCGAGTAGGGACCGAAAAAAGGACGTTAGTAGGTGCCCTTTATATTCTACCTCGAAGGAGGTAAGTCTATCGCCCGGTCGCATTAGACTACCAAAGCTGAACAATTTAATGACGATTGACTATTCATACCACATTGGAGCGGTTGACCGCTTTGCTACTCTTGATTTAAAGTCTAATTATTCTGAGATCTCAGCCGTGGCGGACGGCAGCGGAGTACGTAATGAGAGCGACGCTGTGCGGGGGAGGGAGGGAAATGCAAAATGTTGCAATTGCATTTCCCCGTCAGAAAAACAGCTTACACTGGCAAAAATAATTAAGAGCATTAGTGGAGTCGGGAGCGGAGTGTCGCGCAGTAAATAGTCTGCTAAATACCCACCTACATTTATTGGCGCTGGGACTCTGCGAAGGCCAGCGTAATAGCGGAAACAATTCTGCCTTTTAAAACAGTGTAGGGAACTTTTGTTTACAAATTATTTCATGGTAGATAATGTTGAAATTGGCTTTAAAAGGACACGCATTCGGCAAGTCACGTACAGTTTGTGAATTTCTAAATGCACTTATTGTAGTAAAAGTTATAAAATAGTAACAACAGATAAGGAATAATCACTGTCAATAGATGTCCACATAAAATCCTATCTAAGGGCATCGTCTTTATGAAATGTTCCTCGGCCGGCAATGTCGCCGAATAGGATTATTAAAATTGGAGGTACGTAAAAAACTAAATATAAATATCTACCTATAATAAAATTGCGTATATAAAATATTTTTATAGAAATCAATACCTAATCTTGTGATGCTGAATGCAGTACAATCATTGAGACGTCGAGTCCAGCTATTGAAAACAATGGGCATCATATCGAACTACTGTGAAGTTACAATTATAACAGAATAACTAAAACAATAACCAATAACTAACAAGAATAACCGAAAGAAAAAGAAAATAGTTTATTTTTCTTTTAATGAGCCCTTACTTTAATTATATCCTCCCAGACTTTGATCCCTGTAAGCGACACTATCGAATAAGGAATAATACAGGAAGCTTTTTAAAATGAACAGATACGCTCCCATCTAGAAAAAAATATTTTAAAAATTTCAAATGAAACTGATTTAGTTTTCATCAGCATAGATTCTAGGCTCCTTTGAGCAATTTACGCTATTCTTTAAGGAATTAGGCTTATAGATTTGACCATCAAGGAACCCTGAACTGTGCCTTATTATATAGCTATATATTTTTTTTCAGTTTAGTCTTCTTAAGGGGAACGTTTCGACAATTTCCATACTTTACATTTTCATTAATTAGACGTATATAAGATTGATTTTCAAGATATATGGTATGGTACGAGTATGTGGAACCGTCATAAATGCTTTAATTTTTTTTTTTGCTATTTCTATTTTCTCACTTACATGTGACGACATCGTCGCTGGCGGTAATATGTATAAATTAGAAAATCGACAATGTCTAATTTAAGACATTTACTACTGAAATCACAACCACGCATTACCCATTCGCTCTCTACATCGATCGTACCCTCAAGGGTGAGAACATGAAAGCGATCATCGTACCCACCCTCTATCACTCAACCTCACTCCGCAGTTGACATGTCAATAGTAGTGACTCAGGTTCGAGTGTTTAGGAATGCTGAAGCCCTGCCTAATGTAACCGATTCCAGATGCATCATTTGTTCGCTGTCACTGTGTCGCTTGACGACGGTACCTCCCAAACCGACGGGAAAAAAGATAATCCCCCAATTAAATTGAACCACTACCCGTGAAATTGTTTACCGTTTGAGGTAAGATTTTCTGGATGTTCTATAGAGTACGAGATAATTTATTCACATCAACTCTTAGGATACCTACCAGTCGAAGGGTTGAAATAAGTTTAATGAAAATTGATAGCTTAGGTATGTAAATTTTCATTAAGCGATGCCTAACTTTAGGTAAAGAACTTTTGAAATATATGCTTGCGAAGTTCTTAGTTCGTCAACTTCAATATACAATGATTATTACGTACGGTGCAAGAGAGAAAGATATCAATAGCAAATAAAAGAAGATAAATACACACAAGCTACTTGAGAGAGTCGTGTCATTTTTTATGAACTATAATACCCAACGCGAAATATAAGCGTTTGTAAAACCGTTCATTACATTTATGTTAACCCTTCATTACTTTTAGTCCATCTTAGTCCTCGTGACAGCAAGGCATCTTAGTATACTTGACTTCAGATACTACTCCAGTCATATTTGAGAATTGATGTACTCGTACATACATACTCGTTGTGTTTGGGCTGCAGTGAGTTAACTTAATTAAGTAACTTGGATCTCTCAACTAAAAATACGTGAGACCACAGAGAACCACAAATAAAATTATGAAGTAATAACATATTTGAATAACATATTGTATGTCCATGGGCTGCAGTGACCACTTGCCATCGGGTGGTCTTCATGCTCGTTTTCTATTCCTATAATATAAAAATATACATACGGATAAAGTATCGATACTCGATAGATAAAGATACCCTTTTCCAGAAATGCTAACCTAGCGCTGAAGCAAAGCAACCATTGAGACATTAAGTAAAACGCTCGTTTCTCCGTCTTCTTGACAAGGTAAAAAGTGAACAGCTGATTCTACTTATTGTACTCTGATCGCAATTTATCAAGTTGCATCTGACGTGACAATGGCAGCCGCATCCACTGTAAAGCGGCATCGTCAGCGAATCTGCAACTAGGTTTCGAGTAAGGTCAGCGAATAATGGAAATAACGTACCCAAAGTTCTTGAAGCGAATTAGGTTTAAACTGAGCTAAATGTATACGTATCAACCCATTCTCGTCCCACTGCTGGGCCGCGTACCTCTTCTGTCAGAGATGAGAGAGTTTACGCCATAGTTCACCATGCTGGCCAAGTGCGGATTGGCGGACTTCACATGCCTTTGAGAACGATATGGAGAACTCTCAGGCACGCAGATTTCCTCACGATGTTTTCATTCACCGTTAAAGCGAGTGATAATAATTTCATAATACGCACATAATTTCGAAAATTTTGATAAGACAATATTTCGAGAAATAAAGGTTCGTGCCGGGATTTGAACCTTGGCCCAACGTAGCAGGGTCGAGATCCTTAACCACTAGGCTACCAGTCACTGATATACGTATACACATTTAAAAAACTTAAACAGATTTTATATTAGGTATTGGAGTAGCCAATGAGTACGTAGGCCAATTGATGTTATGTATGATCACTGAATCCCGTATACATCTGTTTGCAAACTCAAGTACCCACCTACCACATTCCACTTTTGCGGGGTGGGGGAGAAAGTTCTTAACTGTACCCGGACCTCTTGAAGGGAAATCGGTCTTTGGAAGCTTCACGTCTCTCGCCCCTTTGTTCAAGTCCTTGCTCGCTTTGTTAGGCGTGGTATCTTGCAGGAATCTGCTTAATGTTACCCCGATCTTCACTCTTAAGTGGGAGATCTGCCGGGATCTATTTGAGATGCCTCGCTTATCTCGCCTTTTTTAAAAACTCCTCGCTAGTCTTATTAGCCGCAGCAGCTTGTAGGGTTTCCCATAACTACTTACAGTAGTGGCTATAAATTTATTGATTGATTTATTTCCCGGACTTGTATTAAAACATTTCTCACGAGACTAAAATTGTCGTTATACGTAGAAAGACGAAAGCTACAAAATAGTTCTTAGCTATTGCGACGGATTTTTCAAAAGCCAACTATAATTTAGTTAAAAGGCCAATAAACGTTAAAGCTCCCAATTGAGAAAATGGAAAAGCTTTAGCGAATGTGCGCTCTCTGAAAAAAGTAGCAGGTCTCTGTGTCGTCTGAAAGAATACCCCATTTATCGAAACTGAAGCTATATTGGTCAATCTAAAATAAGAGGTACCTACTATTTAAACGTATTGTACAAAGCAGTAAAATGACATTTTTATTGAGGTACCTACAGTTATAAAATACAGGTTCCATTATTAGTTTGATCTAATCAGTATTACCGTATCGACGAATGTTGTTTACTACCGGCCCGGTAATATTGTTTCTTAATATATCGTGCAAAAACAAACCATAATTCTATTATTTTGTCAAGAATTTTCCACATGTACGGCACGCATACGGTCAAGGCATGGCGCGATGTAGCAGGCTATGGGCAGCGATATATCGAATATGTGGTGGAGAGCTAATATGCCCACAACCTGCGTTGTCAATGTAACATCATGATAACAGATATGGAAGATTTTTTTGATCCGATTAGAAAATATGCTTTTAAGTATATGTTAATCTCTATTTTTTATTTATTCCACGTAATAACTTTTCATCTTTTTAAAAATTAAATTTAGAAAAACCCCTTGTTAAATGATGACTTCGACATTAAATCAAGACTGTCTACAAATTTGTTGCCAGTTGTTTGGGCTAGGTTTAAAGTTTAAGATCTTTTTAACATATTTTCAATTCATAAATCATATTCTATTGAAAGCACCAAGGATTTTATTTTAAAACGGTGATATCGGTCTTTTCGACTGGCGCTGTAATAGAGTTTTAGTGTATTTCTTATGTTTTATCTTTTGTAAGTTTTACAATCGCTAACTTGTACCTGCATTTTCTGCAAGCAGATAGGCGTGGGATGACTACCGAAATCAAAGAACGTAATTATTTTATTTAATAAATCACTTTATTAACAAATTATGTAAGGTACATTTTATTGCTTCACAAATCTCTTCGATGGAATGTTTACTAACGAGCTATAAATAAATGAAATTAGGTACTATATATCAGTAAGCTGATGAGAACTAAAGTATAAATAAATACTATGCTATTCAATAACAATACAAAACTTTGATATGTGACAATTTAAGGCAATTATATAATTATATGGATTATTACACTAAGTAAGACTTGTTAAAACATTTATAATTATCTAAACTAAATTGTACTATCATAAGTATGGAAATTACAATTCAAAAGACAATTATAGTACAATGGATTTTTATGAAGTGTTTACAATTTTATGTAGTTAGTAGTGGACAGCATTTAGCCCAAAGGTCCAAAAATTAAGCAATTTTCGAACTTTGCATTTTGAATGTAAGGTCACTGGAGTCCACGACCATGCATATATTATAGAGATTGGCCTAAAACATTATACAGGTATCTAGATTTCACAGTCACCTTCATATAGAAATAGATTTCTTACTCTAACGTACCTTTCCACGATAAAAAACAACAATTTTACTTACAAACCGTTGTGTTTGCGCTTTGAACCATCCATTAGAAGTACTGGCAGGCAAAATATTGGAAATGACAGCGGCCACATCGAAGCGCTGCGATTGGTGGTGACATTATTATTACCATCAATCACAGCACTGTTAAACAATCTTACACAGTATCATTTTTGACAACACATTTTCCATACTTATTATATTTATACAACCTTTTTTTAAACAAGGTCTTTTTATTTTTTGTGCAACTTTATGGAAAACTGTTCACATATTCTGTGTCCTATTTTCAACAGCTTTTTAACAAAATTTGTTTTATTGACAACACAATTTTGATGTTAGCTGCCATTGTATAATTATTATATGATAACAAAAGCTACCTCATGCATATTACTTTAAATTGGACAACACCATTATTTTCAAACGATTAAATCTACAGAATACTTTATTTTCATAAATATAACTTTGTTATGACTTTGTTATATGACTTTGTTATGAGAAAATAATCAATCGAGATTACATAAAAAAACAGTTACTGTAAATTTAGTTTACTAAATGTTTTTTTACTGAATATGCCAATTATACTTACTACCTATTTTATACGACAAAAAATTGGAATAGTTACTACATAAAATATTAAACTAAGATAACTATATATAAATTTTGTTGTAAATTTACATACTCAGTTACCATGAGGTAAATGTACTACCATTTCCATCACCTTAGAACTAATGAGGAATAGTTTACAATAATATGAAAGCATATTTTTAAAGATGTTATCTATGGGTAGGAAATAAGGACGATCCACCTTGATTGTTGTCTATGGCTTGAATCACATTCAATTGTGTCTAAAAATAAACATTACTCTATATTTTACATAACAACAGCAACAAACGATCATACAGGCTATTTGATGTTATGTGGGCAATGCAGTCCATGCACATCCACATCCAATCTCAATTAGGATCGAAGTCTGAGTTTTTGCGTATTTGCATTACTAATCCTGTAGAAATAATAGAACGCATCACTTATTACGGCTCGTTTCACAATAAAAATGACTCGTCTTTCTTACGAATACGGTTAATATATGATGAACCGTACTTTTGCGGGTTTCCCAAACACCTGTAAAGTAGCTTCGGTTAGTAGTTTATTATATACATAAACATTGCAAGTGCAAGATACGGATGACGGTTGTTTACAGTTTGTTTTATACCGACTTGTTGTTTTGTAAAACGCACCGTTTGTGGAGTCTAAGTAGACTGCTGCTTTACTCCACAAATTGTTGCAACGGTAGCCGCCGCCGTAATCTATACCACATTTAAATATTTTAACCTATTTAATAGTAATTTTGCTAAATTCAAGAACCCATAATAGTTATAATACTTCATTCACTAAATATAAAAATAATTTAATATTTGGGCACATTTTTTTAATTTAGCATCTATAACGTAAATGCGAGTATTATTAATCCACTATAATGTGATAATAAAATTTTCCTATGAAATTTAATGTAACTAATTATACATTCACAGTTTTCTTCGGAGAGGGCACTCTTGGCGAGTTTGAATATAGCTTCTTGAACAATTCCTGTATGTTATTCTCGGGAAACAGATTGCAAAGGGTGGCTGGAAAAAAAAAACTTGAATACTATAAAACACGAAAGTTTGCTCTAATAACTAATTAAAATGTTATTTAACCGAAACGTAGTTTCACATTAAAAATGGAAGAATTCAGTGAAAAAAATCTTCATATTATTATTGGAAGCTACTCAACAACAGATGGCGCTACGTGACATTGTTAACATGACAAGAGGTCGGCGTCACTAGGTTTTTGTTAAACGAACTCCTCGTAGCTACGTGGAGTCTCTCTACCACATTCTTCGGACCGGTATTAGTGAAGATTAAAGTTTAATATTTTATTTTTACCTCAATTTAGTAAACAGGCATGTTTCAAATATAAAATATTGTGTTGTTTACGAAAATGGTTCATGATTAACGGTCAGTTAAAAAAAAAATTATACCTACCCTCAAGCAGTACAAATATAAGTCGCCTGTTGATCTCTTGCGTTTGGAACAGATCGAAGACAGTTAAGAGACCTCTCCTAGCTGCGTCCGTACCCACGATATGTCTTAGATCATCTGCAACAGATAACATAGGTATTAAAACAATATACGATACGATATGTAATTCCAACTTAACCCTCAGCATCCACACACAACATAATACTTCCGTCGTAGTTGAGGTTTGATGTGGCTGTTCATGGGCTGCAGTGACCACTTAACATCATGTGGTCTGCAATGTATCTGCTCAGAGATTAGTGTAATAATAAATAATCGTTCTGATCCAGCAATAACAACTTTTTACCTGACGCAGCAGACAGTAAAGCGACTTTAGCAGCAACTCTCGTCCGAGCTTTGGTTGCCGCGTCTCTGTTCGCTTGGCTTGGATTGTTGCGACTTGTCAGCCATTGCCTGAGGGACAAATTGCATACAAATACATAGCACAGACAAAATGAATAGTGAAATATAAAATCAATGAAGTACACATTAAACCAACAAGATACTAATATGACATTGAAGAGAGTGATAACCTAGTGGTGAAGAATCTCGACCTCATGCTCCGGTTAGTCGGGGTTCAAACACCTCTAAATTTCGAAATTGTTATTTATAAATATTTCTAAATTACGTGCATATTAGAAATTAATTATCGGACGCTTTTACGGTAAGGGAAACATCGTATGAAAACCTGCATGTCTGAAAGTTCTCCAAAATTTTCTCAAGGGCATGTGAAGTCCCCCAATGTGCACGTGGCCAACTTGGACTTTGGTCTTAACTTAGAAAATCTAAATTTAGAAATAGTAAATTTGCTGCGATCCGTTATTTAAATAGCACTTTAGCTAAATGTAAATTTTACATGAAGTATTAACTAAAATACATATCTATTACATTACATTTAATAACAAAATAGAAACAAAAACACACCAGGTGATATTTTTATGATAATGCCATTAAATGTCATTAAAATCTTGACATCAAATAACTTACTTAAAAGTTTTCAAATACTGAACGACGTTTCGAGGCGAAGTCAGCGATGATACCAGCTCCAACACTTTTCTGTAAGCAACGTTCATTTACAAGAATGTGTAAAATAATTATCATAATGTATGATAACGCTCCTATAAGTTATAAGAGAGTATCAGAAGCTTTATATGGACCAATTAAAGTAACATACTAACATAACATAAAGTAACATACTTATTGACTCGATCTGCTATCAGTGTCCTAAGAGGGGCTAACAATCTTCTTCTCAACCAAAGGCCTTTGATGCCAAGAACCTCTTCTAACAACCGTAAAGGCACACTTTCGTCGCCATCCTGCAAACAATGTGAAACATTAATTAAATCAAAAAAAATATTTTAAAAAACGTTCGTTGTATTATAAAAATTTAATTTAAATTGCTGTAATAAGTTTTTCACTAATAAATTGATAAAAATTGCTTACTCGAATATTACGTACGAGTACGTAGTCAATACTCAATATACATAGGTGAACCTATTCTGTCCAGTAATTCACGCCGGAACTAGTTAGTAAAATACAGGTATTGCAATTCGGTCATCAAGCTTAAGTTATCTGCGACCTGATTAAAATGTTTTTTTTTTTTTAATTTCTCGCTAATCATACGTAATACATAGGTATCACTGTATGCTTAGAAATACATATTTGATACTCTGGTTCATTTTCGATTTTTTTGCAAAAAAAAGTATTTAATCATCAAATGGTGATAAAAAATCAGCGATTTTATAAAACAGCTGCTAATACTGTAATCCAATCGATATTGATATTCCCTTGTTGTTAATTATATTAAAAATATAGCTTCAAAATATTGAAAGTATGTTTATAAATATGTTTTATGGTATATTATATTTGGTGTTGCTTACTTATTGACACACTTTATCGTTCTTCAACATTATTATTATTGAAACATGAACTGGACAGACTAAATTATGTTATACTCTATACTATAATAAAATTTGACTATGAAGCGGCACTTACGTCCTGGCCATCTGAGGAGTTTCCACTTTTAAAACCGTCAAAATTCTCACCGCTTTTACCCTGGAACACCTTTGAAATACCTAAAAAAGTTCAAGTTACAATTTCAAATTACGATAAGTATCTCAAAGGTAATAAAATAAAAGCATTAAGTTACTTTATGGGAATTAGTAACGTATTTTATTAAATTTTATAAATGGAACATAATATTAACAATTACAATTGAACGTAGATATTTTTCGATTATTCATTCGAATAATTGATGTTCAAACCAATCCAATAGTCAAACATTGAAGGAAAATATGATTTAGTTTATTTATTTTCCTCTTCATTGTACATTAAACTGTAATACGAACATAATAAAAATATTTTATTTACCGTCCATAACACCATCAACTGTATTCGCGAATTGATCGGGCATGTTCTTCAACGTCCGCATTCCAGCTCTCAAAGAATTCACAAGCAAAGCGTCGATCTAGAGGTGGAATAAAGATTAAAAAATTAGGTAGATTCAAAATGAGGAAGAATATTTTCAACAGGAAAATCTAATTGAAACAGAAAATTTTCTCTCGTTGATAACACTATAAGACTACCTACGTAACTAAAAGCAAAACAAATAATTATCGCTTTTCTTTTTCAACTTTATTAGATAAAACTAACAAATTTTAGCTTTTGAAATTTATTGACGTCGAACAAAGAAACTTTTTTTAATAT
>DWKW01000209.1:0-19675 GCA_018250115.1 Doberes anticus | reverse complement strand
CACACTGCTGCTTTACGGCAGAAAAAGGTGTAGCGGTGGTGCCGCCGTAGGCGAGTCTTTGACATAAGACTCTACCATCATCAAATGTATGTAATTATATGGCTGTAACTAATATAATAATATTACATAGTGTCTGAAAAATACTATGAATTATATTATTAATGTACCTACTTGTTATGCTCCCCATTTTTAGAAGAGGTTTTTAGGAGACAATTTTATTAGGAAATTGACCACAACTGTATACTTATATACTAAAGTGATCGTAGGTGTTTAAATTTCTCATATCATCTCCATTTCGTTTAATCTGAAGTTAAAAATGTCTCACATATTTGTTACTATAACCTATTAATTCAAGACCTCAAAGTACTGACTTGTTCCCAGGCATTTTTCTGTGTATTTTTTCTTATCAAGTTTTTTTACCTTATATCTCGTTTTAAACGCTTGTCCCGCACCCTATCATCTTCGCAAAGCCCGTTACCGCACCTGTCAATTTCCATAATGGAAAGCTCTGCTGACCAGCTGTTGTTATATTTTATACCGCAAGCCTTTACAAATCTACGATCACAAAGAGACTCAATCTAATGAAATCGCTGATTGGCATGGAAATTAATACACAAATGAAATTGATTTTCTTGTAAAGGAAACCAATTTAATGCTAAACTCTTCTAATTCTACCGCAGTGAAAGACAAAGATGTACCTGAAGCGACCAAAATGAATCTAACGAATTCGCAAATAAATTATAAATGAAGTCATAAAAAACTGTTTCTTTATTCCAAATAGCTTATTTGCTTATGCTGCAAAGTACCATAAAGTTTCATAATAATTATTAAAAAATGTGGTATATATCCTTGATAAAAACCTTTTTCAGACCGGTACCCACTTAGAATTTTAATTGAGTGAAATATGTTTGATTATGTACCTGAAACAGTCAAATTCGGATAAAAAAAATAAGATTTACGATAATTTCATCCACCACATTTCTAAAAAATTACAAACGTGAAGCCTTATAAACTAGTTTGGATTACTTTCAGCACTCAAGGTGCTTAGAGTCATGAGAATATAAGTATGTGAAAGGAAAAATTTTCTTTAAAAAAAAAAGTTATCGATTCAGTAGTATGTAACGATGGAAGGTCGAGCGGCATGTATTCGCCTATCCGAAAGTGAACGTTCTCCCTCGCCCACCCTCGCACCCTCGAGACGCAGACCAAACCGCAGACATCAGGGAAAGTGCGCCGGTGAGAATTTTGTGGCATCTCGGTATGTTCGTATTATTATATTCGTATGAATTACGTCTACGACGCGAGTCGCCTTTGCGAGTAAAACAATTAAACTATCTCTTACATGAACGAGACGACAACGAAGCTCACGTTCATCTTAACGCACATAATAATCCACATCACCATAACAAATCTGATGAATTTTTAAAATAAGTTTTTTTTTATATAAACCTACCCAAATACGTTTTATGAACTTATACTTTATAGCAGTCTCAGTAAATAAGCCCACTTCAAATATTTCTCACTCCACCTTAATCTATGCTTAAATTACGTCATTAATCATTTTATTATTGATTACCTGTTACAAGTTTTCGTTGTTATCCGATTTCTTCCAACTGACGGCCTACCGTTCGCGTAACATTACTGATATAACTAACTTAAGTAGAGTAAGTGAGGGTAGAGTTGTAGTTAGTGAGCTAGAAATAATGTTAATAAATGTTTGAAAGAGCAAGTATGTAGTCAAAAGCACAGCGCAAAAGTTATCTAATTAGCATATGTAAACACTTTATTTAAAGAATAATCACTCCAACTCTGTAAATGTCGGTTTTCATATTATATGTAAGTAACGCATGTAAAGCACCATACTGTCGTGGCATAATTCCAGTTCTCCCACTAACGAGCGGGCTCGCAACTGAAGCCTCTTCTCATTTATTGCAGTTTCCACAGTTGTGTTTTAGCATTGTTTTGCGCTGTACCTGGGCTGCATGAAATGTAAACATTGTTACTTCCTGACCAAAATCTTTTCTTTGCCACTGCATTCAAGTATGTCGGCCATAATTCAAGATTCTCATTCTTTAACGGAAAGAAAATATTATAACAAAAGTTTTTGCATGCATTTATATTTTTGTTGTTTTGTGGTTGAGCATTTTTATTTATTAGTATAGGAATATTTGAAAACTCTTCTCATTTCCGATAATTTATTCCTTTTTTTACCTATACTATAAATAAAATCAGATTACGTCTGTCTCGTCGGGTATTTAGAATTTTAAAAGAAATTACAATAGCTGACAATTGGCGTAACATTTGTTGGGCAGTTCTCATACTTAGAAACATAGCAAACAAGCAGTTTATCAGGCTAGCATGGTAAATGTTATCTTCGATTGTTACCATAGTACCAATAGAGCATTGGCCATTGCGCTACCAACAATGAACAATCTGTTCCAACTTCGTTATTCTAATTTTATGCCATAAAAGTACATAACAAACTTGATGCTGGTAGATTCTTATCCCAAAAGCTCGCCACTTAATATCATGTGGCAACAAGCTCATTTTCTATTCCCTTAATATAAAAAAATGGCTTCAAGCAGCGCGCAGGGCAAAGCAACGAGTGTAGTGATGTGAACAAACAGAGGTCAGGGTTCGGACGCTCTCGGTTCACAGCTAATTATGAGGGGGACGTTCTCATTCATGTCACTCACATTGACATGTCAGCCGCTTTTAGAGAAAGTTGTCTCGTTCACTAATTGATTTGAACATAAGCAAATCGTTTTCGATATTTACTGTTCTAATAATAATTGCTAATACCTTGCTAATAATACTAATAATAATACTAACCTTGCTAATAATAACATGCTGTTAACATGGTTTTTAGAGCATTTTTCATACAACTCCGGCTTTCTTTTTTAGGGATAGGAAGGAATAGGCAGAGAATCTATATTTTAATTTAAGTTTACATATAAATAAAATGTAAATGTATATCTGTGATTTTAAAAGAACTGCTTAGCTTATGGGCATATCACACACAAACTGAAAATAGCATTAAATTTTGTTTTGTCTGTCATTTTGGAAACGGCTTCAACGATTGTAATGAAAGTTTTAATATAACATTAAGAATTATTCAAGGAGCAACGTAGGCTACAGAATATTTGAAATTGGATCTCTTATTTGTTCAATCGATTTATATAGAATTTGTAAAATTTTTATCCCTTCCCCTAAGTTTGTAAGTCAGGCAGAATAACAATATGAAGTAGCTTCTATTTGGTTTATGGATTTACTTATAATTTTGCTCATAGATTATTTATATAGGTATATGAGCGCCGTGGTAAACGTGCGGTCTGCCGTTTAGAGAGTCCTGGGTTCGATCCCAGCGGGGCAGAAATTTTAATGATGAATTTAGACTTCGGTACCAGGTCTCAGTGTTTGTGCGCTTGTCTCTGTGTGTGTCCATGGCACCCGCGACACAGGTTAAATCCTACTGTGGGGCTATGAGTGTGAAACGTTAAAAAAAAGTACAGAATGCACAGAAAAAATGTTTCCAAAGTCCATTCTTACAAGGATCATTAGATGGCTTTGCAAAGTTGTATGAAAGACCTGTTTTTTTCAAATTATATAACTTTTAAATCTGTTTTAGGTTGAAAGTTTTAAGTAACGATAAAAATAGAAATAAGAGTAGTTGTTGAAAGTTTGATTGATACTTAGCATTAATGATTAAACAAAACGATAAGTGAGATTCGATAAAGAGTAAAATATAACGGTAATTTATAGTATTTATACGTCTTAAGCCTTATTTTAAAAACACCACAAAAGTTTAAAGCATCAGAATTCTAAAGCATATTTCTATTGCACTGTTTGCTTGCCCTTATAACATGATAGTTATACAAATAAGCATTTGGGTTCTATTTCTCGCTTCAGAACTTCCTGGGCACTTATTCGAGTATCGTTTTACTGCAATGTGACCAACATTGTGTCGACGCTTTTGTGCCATTCCTCGAAAACTAGGCTTGCCGATTATACATCAGAAATATGAATCAAAGGCATTAAGTATCATTTACGTACATATTTGTATTACTTTATACAATACAATGCATATTAAAAACACAGATTGAAGAAGTAATAGTGAGATGATTTACTTAAGTTTTTAGCGGTAATGATATATGGTACTTAAATTACTCAATTTAGAAACTTTTAAATTCCATTAGGCCCGCAGTTATAAAAGCCCCCTGACTTAAGCTTCTTTTGGTCGCAGTCTTACAATACCACCCCTGGACGTCTCGGACAAAAACACCCTTCATGGGAGACTAATAAGTGCTTTTTAAGATAAGCCCGAACTTACAAACGGAGCATCCTGTCCGTTCCTGTGTGTAAAGTAGAGATTATTCGCTTAAGATGACCTAAGTAAATATGTGCACTTAACGCTAACGCAGTAGTTACATGTACACATGTTACGCAAGATAAGATATAAGATATAAGACCAACTCACTAGCCAGTACTGGAGCTACAATGTACACCTTGAATTTATTCTAGTAGAAAATATAACCTTAAACTTTTTTGTCTAAGTCTCCATACATTAACATCAAACGTTTTAGGGGCTGCGACGATCCGTAAGCACTTTCGTTAATACAAAGGTGATGTATCTAATTTATCCATGGAGCGCTAAAATAGCGCTTAGCTCCTATGCAAAGGGTGAAGAGCCTATTCTTATTAATTATTAACGGCGCATTTAATGTTTAATGCTTCATACTTTACATTGTATTCCTCGTGTATATCAGAAAACAGTGCAAAAACCTAATTTTTACTATTACATAAAATTTTCAGACATTTATTATCTTTTCATTCAAACAAACACTTACAGTTAAGAATTTAATCATGTTACAATGATTTATATTGTTTTATCCTCCATTCCTTCATCGGCTTTAATTAAAACTAATTACGAGGGCTTGCCGTTTGGATATCTCCTCACGAATCTTGGGTCCGACTAGTCACAATCGGGGGAGAAATTGGCATTCGCGACGTCTTCCCCCTTCTTTCCCCTAAGTTAGATAATTAACTGCAGATAGGTACCCCCATGTCACGAGGGTGCACGTTCAAATTTTATACACCGCTTTTTAAAGAGCAGCGAGTGCCATGGGGACGGACTCAAGCACACCGCACTGATAGGGTTGGAACAATTTGTTAGGGGGACTAGGTAAACGACCGTGATTTTATTGATTTTCTAAACGTCTCTATTGCGTCCCCTTTTCTATCATAAAAATATCCAGAGAATAAGAGCCCACCTTTCAATACTTTCTAAGCTCGGTTTCAAGTCCTATTAATATTTAAATAGCTCCGTTCTCAATTTAACTGCTAAACAGGATTATTGAATTGAGTAGAGACCCGCACACAGCGATACATACTTTCGTATTACCTATTCAAATTCAAATTGTCCCGTCAGTATAATCTCTTTTGATAAAACAGCGTGCGATACTCGTGTATGCTAGATCTGCATATTTATAACATTTTATGAAAACAATTTTTGTTTATTGTCTATAGCCAAAGCTGCGACTACCTACGGTTGACGCGTTTTTAAATGGGGTTCATTATAAGATTGCCCATAATTCTGAGGCCTGCCAGACATTGTATTAATGCAGGCAAGAATGGAAGGATAATTCACATGACGTGATATGGTTTCAACAATAAAAAATGATTTGTAATTTTAATTGTACTCTTCTTTTTTTGATTTTGTTGTGAATTAATTTGCTAAGTTGACCTGACCTGAGTTATTTTCAGAGATTTTTTTAAATAATCCTTTTTATATACCATATTCAATGATAATTTCATTTGATTTCTCGTTAATAGTGTCTCAAGTTAGAAAATTCGAAAATATATAAGTTATTTATAAATAAAGCTATACATCCATAAGTAATGATAGCTTAGTGATTAGCTTAGTAATTTGGCCTCACGTCCCGTTGAGTTCGGATTTAAGTCCTTACCTAATTGAATACCTCTAATTTTTCAAAGGTCGTTTATTACAAAATAATTGTTACTTAGCTACCTATAAACTATATATCTACATTCCTGAACGTTCTCCATAATGTTCTTAAAGGCGCGTGAAGTCCACCAATTCACAATTGACCATTGCGTTGGACTATGGCCTTCTCATCTCATCTATCTGAGAGTTAACTCGTATCCGTGCCCAGTATACAAAATACCAGCAGGTACATAAAATAATCTCTATTGATTTATAAATGTCCCTACATTATTTTATACATCTTTTTTGTTGCAAGATGATTACTTTGGTCTTCCTATTGTTTGGGAACAAATTTCATTCGAGTGTATGGTGCAGACATATAAATCACAGCACTAATGCCGCAGCATCCGGCAGACGGAGCGACGACACCTCGTGCGCACCCTCGTCCTGCAGCCACCGCAGCGTCGGGAACTAGGGGCCCCAGCCATTGAACAATTTATAACATTTGTTTTTATAAATTACTAGCTTTTTCGAGCGAATTTGTCCGTGTGGATTTAGGGAAAAAAAGGTTGCATCACTACATCTACAACGTTGTCTGTTCATAAGAAACACTTATATTTTGTTATACTATGTATAACGCAGCTAAATATTTTTTAACCTTTAACTATACCACATTTAATAGAAATCAGTCGAGTAGTGACCGCACAACAGTCAGACAATTGATTTGTTTCTACCATTGTCTTCTCCAGTTCCGGCGTTATCCCTTAAACCACTTTTTAGGTTAATTTAATTTGTAAAGCTACCAATTCGGGGCGGCCACTTTAAAAAAAATAAAAACGTCATTCGTGATTAGTATCACATAATACATACAAATATTTGGAATAGCGCTTACAATTTTTTCAGATTGTGGTAAAATTTGTTTCAAAAACAAATGTTTAACAATCTCAGCACCTATTGAAAATGGGTGGAATTTGACCTTTAATTAAACTCACCAAAGTCTTTATTTTTATTGTTCTAATCTGTCTTTCCAACTAGCCCTGCGTGCTTGCGACTTCGTCCCCATGGATTTAAAACAAAAAATGTAAGGGAGAAAAGGCAAGGAAATATTTCGTTGGCATAATTCGGTCTGTGATAAAAATAATTCTATAGTTAATTCAAGACATGGTCTTTCTTTGTTCTAAAATTCATTTAAATCCTTTGAGCTGCTTTTGCGGAAATGCGCAACAAACTTCACAAACATTTATAAGATTTCAACACCCCTTTGCATCGCTTCATAGGGGTTGTTACAAAAATATAAATGTATGCTAGATTAATACCATATTTCAATTGTAGGTAGGTACTATGAGTTTCAAATTAATAACAGTGAACAAAATTTGTTCACTTCCCGTATTCTACGAACTGTATAGTTTTTCAAGAAACGCTTTTACTAAATTGTTATTTTTCAAAATTTTGATCCATTTTCTTGTTGTTGTAAATATTCATATCTCCCTCCTTCGGAGCCGGTAACGCGCTGACGATTCTGGTACGTGTGTATAGGCGACGGTGTCATAATTTTTTTTATAGCTATTCGTTTTTGTGAAAGTACATATTTACTACCTAATATGAAAAGAAATCCTATTACAGCTTTTATATTTATTTCCGTAGAAGTTGAATTCTACGAACTTGATTTATGTTGAAAACGGAGAGCAGCTGATGCAAAACTTATGACAATAAAATGTAAGTAGGTACCTACGATACTCGTAGATTTTCATTGGCGCGACGTCGTCTAGCCGCTTTCTGGGATCAATACCGAAAATTGTGAGCGAAACATGAATTTGGCAATTCATTAGTCTTTTTATTCTTAAAAAGCTCAGTATTTTCTTATCTATAACTACAGGACTGTAGCCGTGTGTAAATAAGACATCATTATCATTTCAATATTATTCTTCTTCACAATCACAACCAAGAATAATTTCTATCACCCATGTAACTTCGAAACATCAAAGGTGCCAGGGATACGAACCCGAGCCACCGCAATGGAATGCTATAACATTAGGCTATCACAGCTTTTTGATTTAATTAACAAAATGTGATATATTACAACTGCGGGTTAAACATCAATTACGACGACGAGCATTAAAGGCTACAATCGCTAATCATATTTGCATATATGTCACAATCGTGGCGAGGAAAATGCAAATTATGCAGAGAAATTACACAACAAAGTAAAATGAAAATGTCACCGTGATACACAATTACGTGTGCGCGGATCGTAACGCCATACAATGTTCCCATGATTGTCTTAGCATCAGGAAACGCGTAAAGCCTTTTTTGATCACAATACAAATTGCGTAAAACAACTCATCAAAACACATGTAAGTGCGGTTTTGTCATAACCGGTCCGATAACTAGTAATATATATGTAGCATATGTCTACGTTTTGATATAATTATTTTATGTAATTTTTTTACAAAAACACAGAAAAAAGATGTTAGCATAACAATATTCGTAAGGCAATTAGCACATATAATATTATTCGCACACGGAATGGAGGGTAAGTCTAAAATATATTTATTATGTAAGCAGTTCATGCATAGTAAAAAACTGCAGGTAGCGTTATAGGATGTTTACTAAAGCCTAAGCCACAATGAATTCCATAATACAATAATAAATAGTAATTTTGTGGTGTGCAGTAGTAGGTGTTCAATATTTGAACGAATGTTCTATTCTCTCGGATAGTACGGTGCACGCTATAATTAACACTATAGAATACTGTACATATTTTAATTACAGAGTAACTAATAATAATAGAATAATATAATATAAATAGAATATCCTATCACTATAATATACAAATAAATAGCACAGTTTGAGTGTGTGCAGAACACAACAACAATGTAGTACTGCTGCTTTACGGCTGAAATAGGAGCTTCGGTCGTACCTTAAGCAAATCTTCAACTAAACTAACCACGGAGCGCGTAAAATTTGTCAATGAGAGTTTTTATCGCTACCGTAATTGGTACCATGTCGTTAAATCAAAAAGCATAAAGATAATATCAGTGTCGCTACTATTAGTCGGCGATTATATAGTTTATCGGTACGGGCTGTTGAAAAACTGTTATCTTTATATAAAAATTAACAACTTGCTACACTTTGCACTGAACAGCCATCCGGTTATTGAAATCACGAAGAAATTACGAACTGCTTAATTCAGGATACTGGTCCCCGGTGGATATGAATGACTATAGTTGCTATAATATACTATTTATACATTATAGCCTCTTAGTGTAAGAACATTAGCAAGCTCTACCATTCTATAATAAATCATTTCCTTACCTATATGTGGTTATTGCGTACAAACAAGAAACAGGAAGTGTAGAAATAAGTTCGATGTCGACGTTATTTTGTGTAACATTTGCAATACCCCACTTGGAGCAAGGTTACACGCCGTAAATTACCAGGACCTGCTAAAAGCCCCTCGGAGATCGCTTGGCCACTGTAATTTCTTAACGAGCAATTCGTCCTGCCTGCCAGTGGAGAGCAAAGATGGCTAGACCTTACGTAATTGCTTAATTAACACCTCCATTTCCGAAATATATATCTATACACAGTTATGATTTCCTATTTTAGTTTTTTGACATCATAATAATTACAAAATTCCTACCTATTGTATACCTATATATTGTAAGCACTCTCAAAAAAGTTGTATGCAAATAGGAACTATTTTGGATTATCTTAGATTAATTAATATTAAAAAAAACCTATTGACAATTAGTGATCGCTTATTCAATTCGAAAACTTAAAGCTTTTGATCAAGAACCGTACAAATATTCTGTAATAGTAAATTGCTTTAAGGCGTTGCAGCTGATAATAGTGGGGTTTATTTAGAATGTAGACCTTACAAAGTTTGTACAGGAGCGGAATTGCTTAGCTTGTTAGGACCTTTTCCTCGTAGCGTCTGTAACGCTACTTAGTCGCGAACCTGTTTTGAACCACACAACTTTTGACCCGCGGTTTCGTTAATGTGGACAGCACGATGAGATAATTTGAATTAACGCCGGCCAAGTGTTCAACACAGCAATTGTTACATATGCCTATGCGCCGCCATTCCCTGCAGCGCAACAAAAGCGTTTAAGTCGCATTGATCTCGAGATACATACTGCCGCGTTATACTTTATATTAAAGGTATACTGCTGTGAGGTCAAACGTGATGCCTTATTTTTATTCAATATATCCGAGGAATAGCAAACGAGCTTGCTGATAACTTGATGTTTAGTCGTCACTGCAGCTCATTGTAATCCAACATTATCCAATATTGGACTGAAGTCCTGTATGACGCTGTAAGTGGATGCATTGCTGTTTTTAAGGACAAAGTTCGCACGCTTACTGTCCAGTATAGTCTGTCTAATCCCTTAAACCAAAACACAACAGTCCTGCTTTACGACCGAAATTGGCGCAGCTGTGATGCTACCATGAGCAAGTCATCTACATAAGACTTCCACCATCAAATATTTGTATCCCGTACTAAGTTCAAACTCCAAAAGTATTAGTGAAGTCTGTCAACCACATATCCTTCACACCGGTAGGTATATAGAGCGATGGTTTCATCATAGAAGAACTTTGGACAGATTCTCATCTCATCTCATCATCCTTTCAATTTTAACTTGGTATTCAGCTGTTCAAGGGTTGTGCGTCAGAAGCGCGACTAAGAAGAGCGCCCGTCCGTTGTGAAGGCGGTCTTAGAGTGGCCGGGGCGAGCTGTTGTCACATCGGCCGGCTCATTGGCGTGTCCGCGACGTTTCCTTCCACCACGAGGAGAAGATAAGATTTACCGCAAAGCGTAGACTTTCTAAGTGAATCTAATCATTTTTTTTATCAATTGATAGTACTTTTCGACAGACACTTGAACTTTATAAGTTATTAATACTATTAACAAGGAAAGGTTTAAGGGAAAAATATACTACAATAAAAATATAGACATTATATTAGAGAGCAAACATGCCAAAATACGTATTGCGGAACGGACGTGCATTTATTTATTTAATACATATTATTTTTGTGTTGTTTTTTCAAAAATCTTTGTTTACTTGGAACTTATAAACCATGTTAAGTTTAAGTCTCTTCTGCATAACATTTGGGAACTCCCTAAAGCAATAATTTTTTGTTTTCGGGTCTGGGATTCCACATTATTTAGTCATACACCCACAAGACAGTGGATCCAAGATAAAAAGCAAATATAGTTAATCCTGCTGGAATTCCCATTGGAAGTTATCCAAAACATTGCGTACATGAACCCCCTGAAAGTTCGACTCGACTGTAAGCAATGCGGAAACACACAAGATATTAACCCTTCGGAAGCTTTATATATCCCATTTAAATAGAATTGTATAGCGTCTCCCTTGAAATGACGTAAGCCTATTCTATATCGACCGAGGAAGCATTCCATTGGCTTCTTAACCGTAGGAACATTTACAAATAACCATTAATATCTACTTGGTTAAATGTCATATTATTCTTTGAATTAGAAGTGGTTATTCTTTTTCACGATTATAAAGTTAGTAAAGGACATAGAAAATAATGAAAAAATTGATAATGAATAGTATCGATTTACCGAACTTATGCTCGCTTGTCAATATCGTCGTTTATTACTAAACAACTAGCCATTTTAAATAATTCCAAGAAACAATACGATTTATTATTTAATGAAGGTAACTCGACCACAATGCCAGAAATTAAGGCATCATCTGCCTTTTACCATTATAATGATGCAATATTTCTAACGAGATGTCTTATTGGTTATCTTTGATTATAAATACAACAGTATGGATAGTCTATAACTGTGTAACTTCGTTATGTAATTAATTTAACCATGAAACATCGTAACAGGCCAACCGTTTTAGATCAAATTATGTAAGAGCATTAAAAGTGTAGAAATTGTTTTAAACCTTTTTGTACATAAATATGGCTTTAATTATTTTTTTCATAGTAGACGATTAACAGCTGTATGTAACATGTAGTTCCGATAGCAACATCGTAGAAGTAAGTAAATAGCTCCTAATGTCCTCCAAAATGTCCTATTATAAACATATAAATTCTCAGGCAGCACTTACTATTGTAGTTCAGAGGAATAGCCGCAACTAAATTTCGAACATAGAAAGTTGCGTGTTTATTTTCCACGCTCAATATTACCGCCGGAAGACGGAAAGTATTATTACCAAAGTTATTTTGTTCTTGGGTGTATTCGCGCTTGTAAAATTAATGGCAAAGAGTTTCATGTTAACTTATTTTACGTCAAAATACTCCGAGTGATAATGAAAGTAAACTTGAACCCACTGTTGCCTTTTCTGACACTCATATATGGGTTAGTTCTAGTTCTTTGGAGCTTTTCATCGCCCGAAGGACTTTTTGCAGATAAATGGCTTTCATTTACCAAAATACTTGCCCTATTTCAAGTCTACGTCTTTCACTGTATCACTCAGAAGTGTAAAGTTTTACATGCTAATATAGAAATTAAGTAAGATATTTATAAATAGGATTTGCATTTTTTACCTCCTTGAATTTAATTAGAGAAAAAACTTTTTAAGGGCAATGATATTTTCTTACAAAATAACAATGATACCGTACAAGTACTGTTTTGAAGTAACGACTAAGAAATTTTTTACTGAATATTACTAACCTACAATCTTAAACTCAGACAGCAGACTAACAACAAAACTTTAAGCTCCAACCGCTTAATTGGCAAAGTTTTGTGCATTTTAAAAAACTAGTTGAATTCTGTACCCAGAAACTTTGAAGGATTCAGATAATCTCGTTTTGTATTGCATTTACGCCGGGTAGAAAATGCATGAGTTTTAATTTGATGAGCGTCTGAGGCAACTAGAGATAATTTTACTTAATCAGTCGTGACCTTCTGCCGATTGATTGATCTTTGAAACACTTGCGTGCTAAGAAGACGTCACCATTCAGTGTTAGTGTGTGCGCGAAGGCAGCGCGATACATACACTTGGTCGGCGCGGCGTTACTCGGGGGTCGACGCCCGGGGGTGTACCGGGGGGCGCTTTACACTTCCGCCTCGCTGCACTCATTTCCGCATAAACAGTGCCTACCTCACTGCATCAAGATGTAGGCCTACGGATCATACAGTCGAGCCATGTCATGTCCGCGTTGTTATGCAACATTTTGTTACTTTTAAATTAGGTGTCTAATTACCTAATTTTAGTAAAGGTACTACGTGTCTCAATGTCAACTAATCACGATGTAAAGTACTAATATAAGCAGCAGAAAAATAACACTAAGCGCCGTGCCTAATAAGGTAACAATAGAGAGGTATGTTTAACAGCAACAACTAATCAACGCGAGTTCAGGTTTAAAGAGAAACGCAATTTGGAATCCCCCTTAAAAGTTTCGAAAGCGAAGGAGTGTGGGTGAAATAAAACAAAGGCTGGCACGCGCCCGCCGCGGCACTCATGCTGAGTGCTCTGCTTTGTGGCAGCCCGGGCGATACAATGCAATACGCGATACATACCCGCTCGTAGCCGCGTAGGCAGCAGCTATACCAACTGCTGCTCACTGAAGTCCCGCAGGAAAGCTTATTACACGTGTCGCCACATCACGCGCTATTGAAGCTCAGCTCGAACATACGCTTAAAATTGTGATATTCTAATTTACACTTTAAATCAATCGATTGTGCCTTAAACTAAGTGCTGGATAAATATAGTTCCACTATTTTATTGTATTATTTCTAAATTATATGCATATTAGAATTTAACAGCGTGAGGAAACTTGCATGATTGAGAGTTGTATAAAGTCCGCCAATCTTCACTTGGCCAACGTGATGAACTATGGCCTAAACCTACTCATCTCTGAGAGAAGTTCTATGTCCAATGCACGTATAATAATGGATTAATGATGATGATGATTTGATTATAGAAACTTAAAAAAAATCTTAAGTTTTCTTAGAAAAGATAAATTAAGGTCTTTTAGAAAAGTAACTAAAGAAAGAAGAAAAAGAAAAAAGTTTATTGCTATGTATTTCGGTTCCTATCCGAAATGAACCGATTAAATTTTACGTCTTCCATTAAACGCATTTGTTGGGTAAGCAAAATGTACAATGTACCGCCGCCTTTCAATTGGAGGATCTAGAAAATCCTGCTGGAGGTGGAATAGATATTAGTTTTTATTACGTCGTAATATGAGGGATCCTTTTATATTCCGGAAACGAAACATTAAACAAAACTAACCACGTATCGTTCATGATTACATGTTCCCGTAAAGTTCTTCTTTACGGTAACATATATTGTCAGTTTGGAAATGGCATCTATAATATTTAAATCTTAATTAAAAAAAAACTTAAAACGCTTTTAAACTTTTTTAAACTTTATGATGAACTAAAAGTTTTACAGTAGAAAAATAAGTACCGGTCAGAGCTTGATTGGTATATAATGTCAGTAG
The DNA here is from genome assembly GCA_018250115.1 of Doberes anticus. Taxonomy (NCBI): domain Eukaryota; kingdom Metazoa; phylum Arthropoda; class Insecta; order Lepidoptera; family Hesperiidae; genus Doberes; species Doberes anticus. Next base: position 5,301 of record DWKW01000209.1, on the reverse strand, counting down.
CCATTAAGTTCACTTTTTCGGATTAAATGGCACTTAGAAGTGCATATTTAATAATTAACCGATTGCAGGTGAAACTGCAGAGTATTGAACGGTAATACTTGAAACATTGTTCGGTTTGTAGTGTAAAGAAAGTAGTTTCATTGTTTAGTGAAAGGCGCGCTCGAGCGAAGATCATTAATGAGGTGAACACTAATGAACCACTCGATCTCATTGTAGATCGCAGAAGGAAGAAGTCCAGTGTTTCATGGTGGTACAGTCTTATATTGAAAGCTCGCCTACGGCGGCACCACTGCAGAAATAGGTGCTATTTCTGCCGTGAAGCAGCAGTGTGATAGCTGTGTTTCGGTTTGAATGGTGAAGTTAGGCAGGAGACACTGGACAGGAGGTATTCCAACTCAGTCGTCTGAAGTAGTAATGCATTCATATACAACCTCAGGTCCTCTGAGTTCCGTTCTAGTTGAGGTTTGATGTGAATGTTCGTGGGCTGCAGTGACCACTTAAAAGCAGGTGGCCTACATGCTCGTTTGAATAAAGATTTTTTTTGTTGTTGCCTTCTGTAAAGATGCCCTTCCAGAAAATGATGGTCATAAAATCTGGTACTAATGGATTATTACATGCCCATCATATTAATTATAAATAATTTACACTTCACTCTCGTAGCTTTGCTTTGATGGCATTTAAATACACACACTAACGAGCATATAAAAAAGAACATTGTGGAATTATGTAGACTTACAGGTATGGTAACAGTGGGAAGGATAACAACCGGATAGTTAATCCGGACAGTTTTTTTTACTGGAATTAACGGTACCCTGAAAGTATTAAAAATACTGAAAATAATTGTAAATACAAAATATCTAAAGCTAATAAATTATGTAGCTTCAATTAAATGCCACTAATAATTAAAATTAGTGTCTTAACAAATAACTATAAATAAATTATGTTTGTAGAAATCTTGAAAGTTTTTTACCGATTGCTAAAATTTTTTGACATAACGTTGTATCTGTGCGTATTTTATATACTCACGGTCATATATAGATCTTAAACCGTATCAGTCGGACTGTGAGAATTCTACACTAAAATAAATATTTTATGGCTATGGTAGTCTGTTGAACGTAACAGCAGTTATTAAATTTTGTGATATATAAAATATTTTGAATAAATGTGTTATCTCATTTCTTTTTTTCCGATCAATCTCATTGAACCAGCCTCATTGAACAGCAACACGTAGCCCGACTACAGCTAGTTTAATATAGTAACAATTTCGGATTGTTTTCAGAACTATTAGAGAACATACTAAATAATATACTTTTCGCATAAAATTGTAATTAATTATTTCACATTATTCATTATGATAATTATGATGACTCCTACGGCACAGAGATCAAAATGCCGGTCAGCCGCTTGGAGGGTGCTGGGTTTGACTCCTGGCGGAACAGAATTGTATATGATGAATTTCGATTTTTGTTCCGGTTATAAGCGTTTGTGTCTTGTTCTGTCATAGTGTGAAACATTTTTTATTATTTAGGTACTATGTGTTTTTATTGATGGTCGAACGAAGAGTTAATCTAATTTTACGTGGACACCAAAACAGATATATAGATAGATAGACCAAAAATATTTTAATTTTGAAGTTGTTTCTACAAAATCCAGTAGTATGATCAACATATCAAACAAACAGCCTTTGCTCCTATATCAGATATGCAAGGTAGGTATTTGAACCAATTATTTTGGTCTTACTGAAATTCTGCTATATATGGCATGGCAATCCAACATGGCAAAACGATAGAAAATATATGTTAGAAACGACCTACTTGTTTCATTATTAGTGATGGAAACATTTCCTCGCTACTAAAAGAAACAGTATTAAAATTTGGCGAAAGGCGCGCTCGAGCGGAGTTCATTAATGAGGTGACTAATGAACCTTTCGATCTCGACCGAGATCGCAGGAGAAATAAACCCAATATTGTGTCAATGCACCAATAGGTAAAGCGTTCATAAAATGTATCAATATTTAATTTTTTGCAATGTTTCAACAAAATTATTTCACCTGATTTTCAGATATTCTGACTCATAATAAACACAGCAATCAAACAAATTATGACTTAGGCATTAACCTGATTGATACAATATCAATGATCGAAAATTGATGGACTAGCAAGAAGAAACAGAATTCGGTGTAAGGCCCGCTCGGGGCAAGATCATTAGCGTGGTGAACACTAACGAAGCACTGAATCGCAAACGAGATCGGAGAAGGAATAAGTCCAGTATTGTAGGACTCTATACATCGTGAATAATGGCGCACACTGCTATCTAAATATCTCGTCATTGTAAAATAAGCATTATATACATGTAGAATTTTTGGGGTTGAAATTGACTTAAACATATTTGAAAAAAACTTGATTTTTTTTTATAGTCTGTCGCTAAATTAAATGTAAGAAAACTGCAAACATGTATGTGAACTAACAATATCTTAGTAAGCAAACAATATGTTTACGCATTTTACTTATCTGCAGCTGTAGATACTTGTATTTAAAAGTATTATAATCAGAAATTTTAAATAAAGTTAAACGTTATTCGTAGGTACTTAACTAAATTCTAAACATATTTTAAGCGACTGGCCACCAAAATCCCTAAGAAAATTAATTATTAGCATATTAATAACTTTCCTCATAAATATAAAAGTATTAAACTCCAGTTTAATTAGTCCGTGACATTTCAGCTGCTTCGTAACAGAGTAGATTGGCTTACTTGCTTTGTCGGCAGGCGTTCGTTTTGCGATAGATTCAAAGAAGTGATAGGCAAGTTATAAAAGTGTAGATATTGGAAAATGGAGAACAGCGCCTCCGAGCAGCGGTGAGAGCTTATCGAGAGACGGCGTGAAAGCGTGGGCCTCTTCTCTCAAAAGGGTGGCTTTGTGCCTGCCACTACAGCCACTCGGCACCAATGAGGACATACTTCCTTTAATACTTATAATGAACCCCGTTCTGAACGCGTCGCCAAATTATGTAACATTTTGGTTCCATAGATTTCTGTATATAGTAGTTAAGTATTAGTAGCAAGTAGATACACAGCAGCTAATATAGTACAGACTACTAATTAATACCATACCATATATAAATTATCTAATCTAAAATTGTGAAATTTGAAAAAATTGTGAAAAATTTTGATGGTGGTAGAGTCTTATGTTTAAGGCTCGCCTGCGGCGGCACCACCGCAGCACCTATTTCTGCCGTGAAGCAGCAGTGTAGGAACTGCTGTGTTTCGGTTTGAAGGGTATTGTTAGGCTGAAGTCACTGGACAGGGGGCATTTCAACTAAGTCCTCAGGAATAAAAACGCATCCACATACTACCTCAGTTAGGAGTTCCGTCCATATCCTTGGGCTGCTGTGAGCACTTAACATCAGGTGGCCTGCATGCTGGTTTGCTATTCCGTTTGAATAATTATAATTTTAAAAAAATTAGCAGTAATTTAATAGCGGTATTGTGGGAACTTGATTACTGAATATCAATGCCCTTTTGTATTGGAGTCTTTTTCTGTAGTACGTATCTACTATGTAGTATATATGTATAGTTTTTACTACATTATATGTGATAGTATTTACTAAATATAATTCAGCAATGTTAAAGGGACACACTATCTATGTTATTTCAATGATAACTTCGGTATCTTCTTTGCATTTTACCCTATTGATGAACGGGAAATTGAAAACGAAAGTTATAACTGAATTATTGAAAAAAATCTAGATTATTGAGCTGTTTATTTTATTCAATAAGGAAATTAAATTCTGAAGTTCGCTCTTGTAATGCCCTCGGAATTATTATCGGCTCGACCAGGACCCGTTTGTTTATGTTTCAACTAAATTAATTTGAATTTCCTATTAGTTGGCAACCAGGCTTGCTTAATTTCGGTTATTATTGCTCTTTCTTGATAAAAGCAAACTTACTGGTCAAACTCTCCGTTTAAATAATTTTCTGACGACGGTGACTACAATCTAAATGGAATTTCGTATGGAATTTTACAAGCTGATTTCGAACTATCCTGAAAATTCAGTTTAGTCCTAAGCTTTCGTAAAATACTGCAGTGCCGCTACGTAAAATAGTATATTGTAGAGTTCACTAAATATTTATATCTACTGTATGTTGTTACGAAACAACATTTCTGGCAACTCACTTTCATTTTTTTTTGTGTTATCAACACGTACGATACGTACATACATATATTCAGGAAGAGGAGTTTTGTTTGGCCAAACATAGTGCTTGCATACAATTATTTAATTTGCCACGATGCAGCTAAATTTTGAGCTCCATGGGTAAAAACTAATTTATCCCGCCCATATGAGGGTATATATCATATGGTATATTATTATGTGATATATCGTACCACCATATCACCATGTCTCTTTGAAAACTTAAAAGTTTAGTTTTTCTCTATTAATACGCACAGGTAAGAGATATTTTCATTTGATGTTGGTAGAGTCTTATGTCGAAGGCTCGCCTGTGGCGGCACCACCGCTTCACCTATTCTGCCGTAAAGCAGCAGTGTGAGAACTGCTGTATTTCGGCTTGAAGGGTGTAGTTAGGCAGACGACACCGGACGGGAGGCATTCCATTGTTATAAAAAACTCCACTGTTATTATAAAAAAAAACAGTAATTGAAATTGTACTCTTCTTGTCCAAGCCCGCCTTACTAAATTACATTGATACCCGATATACATGCATAATAATGTATGTATGTATTTACATACGTGAAGTTGTGCATAATAGTTGCTACAAATCGTGGTTTTATTTATTTCCAGAGGGTGCGACGATGTGCAGCGCTCGCTGGAGCTGCTGGACCAGGTGCTGAGTGAGTACGACGAGGGCGAGCCGCGGTCGCTGGAGGCACGCGCGTTGCCACCCGCCACGCCGGCGACGCCCGCCACGCCCGCCACACCCGCCACCGACGACGACTCGCCTCTCGCCGGTCACACCTCGGAGGACGATGGATACATGAGCATGAACGGCAGAAGGTGCGCTCAGTTTGAAGTGTGAATTGATAAGCAATAGTTAACAATAGATGTCTATACATTGTCACTAAAAAGCAAGTTCGAGACTAACTGATCATAGATAACACCTTTTAGTACGATGGATACATACAGTAGAAGCTGACCTAACTCATAATAAATAAATAAATAATGAATAAACATCTCATACTCATAGCCCCACAGTAGGATTAAACCTGTGTCGCGGGTGCCATGGACACACACAGAAACAAGCACACAAACATCCAGACCAGGTAAGAAATCTAAATTCATCATT
>DWKW01000208.1:0-19691 GCA_018250115.1 Doberes anticus | reverse complement strand
CCCGAAACTCCATAAATTTTTACCATTAGCATTAATTATTGTCGATAACATTCGATGTGTAAATCATATTAATTAGGTAAAGAAAAATAATAAGTTGCTTTTGTTCGAAATGTAACGATAGTCGTTCTTGCCTTCTAATAAAATAAAGAAAGAATGCACTTTCTTTTCCACTTGGACGAAAATAATGATATAGATTTTTGATGGATGTCTGAAGTTCTCTCTCCACAAAGAGACACTTTGGTCGGTCCCTCAGCGCTGAGCAGCAACTTATCTAGATTGTTTTCCTCAACTTGTTACGGTCTATGGGTCGATGCAGTGCCGTGCTGATTGGTATCTGCAGATGGTACCAATACCAGTTGATGCCTGAACTGACAATCTTTTTGAACTGCGTCCACTCGATCTCGGTTTTGCCTTCGCTTTTGCCTATCGCCATCAGTTTTTCATGTAAGTCCTTTAGTATCGAAATATTGGTACGGAGAGCGGTCCAGGGAATTCACAACTTACGTCGATCAGAACACATTTCGAATACATCCATCCTCTGACTATTATGGCTTTAAGCATCCTTGATTCCGCGCCGTATAGAAAGTGAACTTTGTATGTTCAGTGATATAGGTAGTCTGTCCCTCCATATTCTAGTGGTTGGGTCATTATCTGAAGTTAATAAAAACTCTGAATAATCAATAGTAATAATTATAATTAAAAAAAAAAAACATTTTTAGAATTTAGATTTTATATCAATGACTATAGCTTATTCGCACTTTAAGCTATGTATTACCCCACAACTACACGCTCTACGATGTGTGGTGTATAGTGGTTCCGCGGACCGTGACGACAACGGGCAGACCCAGTTAGGCACGAGACCACACCAATGAATCGCCTTAAAAAACTGCATAATTGCTACATAACACGGAGCGTGTAAATCAAGACAAACGATGCATATGCCTAGACCTGATCGTAAAATGGTTTCTACGAAGTTCAAGTTGAGTGTCTATAGAATCTTTGTACACTAACAGCAGAAGAGCAGCAACGGAAAGAGACTATCCAGCTGCAGGACGAAGACTCTAACACATTATCACTTTAATAGCCTATTAAAAAAAAAGGATGCATATATATCTATATATCTCGAGTAATAGAAAGCGCACTGCTTAAATTATAATGTATAAAGTCTTTTCAGCGCCTCATCCACCGAACCTCAACGCTTTGTCTTCATCGGTTTTTTTCGTCTATCATCAATTTAGTCAAGTAGTCTGTCTATTAGAGTAGGTAAGATCAATGTATCCAGCATGATATGCGAACCTAATCGAATAAAAACTGAGTCTGCGAAGTATTCGAGCTTTGATAATTACAATTTTCAATGTACAAATAGTAAATTAAATGAACGCAATAATTAGTTATTCTCGTGTGCTGCAAGTTCCAACAGAAGTTTTTCTTGCAAAAATATATCTGAAGAAAGCAATATTCTGAACGATACAATCGTATTCCTAAGTGCTCCTTGGCACACACGAAGTACGATTTGTAATACGGTAGTTTTATTCGTTCTTGGGTTATTACAACTAAGTTTAGAATTTATATGAGAGGTATTCAAATACATATGTGTTCAGTGAGAATATCACACAATCGTTCGATCAACACATTAATTTCCCACTACTGGGGACGGGTCTCCTCTCAGAGATGAGAAAGATTAGGCCATAATCACCACGCTGTCCAAGTGCGTATTGGCGGACTTTACATGCCTTTGATAACATCATGGAGAACTCTCAGATATGTATGCAGGTTTCCACACGATGTTTTCACAGTTACCGTTCTGATGTTTCACCTTCGCCGTTAATGTCAGTGCTTGTTTTTTTTTTTGGAAATAGTATATCGTGGTTTTTGTTAACAATATCCTTAAATCGTGTGACAATGTCTGTACCCAACGTTAAGATCGCCAGATATTTCGTCAATGAACATGTGGCAAGGATATGCTGGTCAAGGATTCCGTTACACAAACGATACGCGTGGTGAAGGGTCGGCTTGGGTTCGGCGTCGGAAGCAGAACCTGTACTCGGCACACATGAGCGCGTTCATGGGGTCGTCACGGATCCTCAGTTTTCCAGAGGACTGCTTTTACGGCTTCCGTAAAGCAGGCTGCTTAAAATAGTGATAAGGAATTTCGGGACTAAAATATCCACAAAAACACGTTGTGTCGGTAAGACATGAGAAATATTTTTACTCAACATTATTTTAATTATAAATTTAAATAGTTTGAGATTGAAAGCATGATGATAGAAAACAAAGTATGAAGATTGATTTATGACGCCCACCACAATTTTTCACCGTCTTCAAACGTTAACTGCTACTAGGCATTAAGTTAACCTTATGTAAAAAGCAATATCGGGTAAATAAATAAATAATTAGAGGTCAGCAAAAATTTCAGATCTATAATTTTGGATAAATAGTGTTTCACACTCACAGCCCCACACTGCGATTCCCTGTCTCGTGGGTGACACGAACAGAATCGAGCACATAACCATATAGATCAGGTAAAGAAATCTAAATTCAACACTCAAATTTCTGCCCCACTGGAAATGGACACAAGAACCCTCCGAACGCAGACGCTAACGCAGAACGCAGATGTTAACTACGGGGCAATACTGACATAGGGTCATAACCATTCCATCAGTGATAAGCATAACATATATTTTTTTAATACTTCCTTTTTGATACTTCATATGGGATCGGATCAAACTTGCTGCAATGTTTGGTGTGATGGAGTGAAGGGAAGCCATCAGTCATATCCTTATGGTTTTAAAACTTGCCTTTTAAATTTCATCAGTACCTTAATCGGTCGTAAAGTTCATGATATTAAAATCATCACAAATTCTATTTAAATTCAAAGAAAAATCCCTGCGTCGTCCCTTCACGATCTAAGTAAACGTATGTATGTGTATGGTACGCTGATGCTTCACGGCAACTAGACCTTGGCTTACTGCGGTTTGCTTATGGCGAGGCGTCGCAAGTGCTACTATATAATAACCGTTCGGCGCTTTTAAATGCGCTGCTTAGGCTTAGTTTTGTAGCATTCGAGAGTTTAATTCAAGTTTACTAATTGAATTATAAGGTCTGATAATTTAACATTCCCATCTGTGGGACGTAAAGAGAAGTCCAAAGCACTCGCGGAGTAACAGTGGTTCCGAACGAGTTGGTGCGGCGGCGGAGCGCGCAACGCGGTCACAGCTCCTCTGGCTGCGCTGTCGTCATCACACACTTAGTTGTTAGTTGTGTTCTTCATATTAAATGTGTGTATGAATTCCGTTTCTAAATAATGTTCGTATTTGTCGTTAGTTATCGATATTGCCCGTTTTAAGGATTGATCTACGAGGTCTATGCTCAAGTTGTATCTGTTGTATATTACGTTGATGTTGTATCTACTGATATGTAATATGATGTTTTTAATTTTGAATTGCATTACCATGCATCTACTGATATTATTGGAACATTCAAAACTAATATGATATCATTCATTTTGAATTTCATAACCACAATACATCTACAGATTCTATTAACAAGGAAGCGACGTTTTTTATTTCATGGGATTCCATGAGCTTTCTATTCTTTTAAAGCAATGTGATAATATGTTACTAACAAAATCATTTTGTTTTCAATGCGTTTTATAGAATGCCCGAAGCACTGTCAAATCCGTCCGACACAAGTAATGTCCACAAACAATGAATGTTACATGTAAATGACGGGCGGAAGAAAGCGAAATTAGCGGGCGATTGCTGCAGCGATTTTGATATTTTCCGCTTTCTAAATACAGCACCGTAGATCTTAGGCCTCATGTGCAGCCAGCCAACTGCTTCAGCTGAAGTAATTGTACTACTGGAGTCAGTCAAGTTTTTAATATGCAATCTCATGAACGTTACAACTATCATTGTATAAAATATATTTTTACGTATTTGACGACGTGTATGGCGCTACTTTCAACATGCCGCAGGGTCCTGGGTTCGATTCCCAGAGGTAGAAATTTGTAGTATTTGTAAATGATTAATGTAGGTGAACGCTTGGTCTGGGTATTTCTGCGCTTGTCTCTGTGTGTGTCCATGGTATTCACGATACAGAGATACTAATTGTTGGGCTATGATTGTGAAGCGTTAAAAAACTGTAAGGTTTAAACATCGTCCTTATTGTGGAAACCAATCAAATTGTAAATTCACAGGATTCGAAGCTAACTTCCTTCGCTCATAACATCACGCTAATCAATGATTGATTATGAAATTGCGGGAAACCGTTTCTTTCAACATGTTCGAAACTTAAATGCTTATTAAAATTTCTTAGTTCAAAAAATCAAATATTAATAATTTAACCTTCTCATAGCTATTAGGCGTATCGATTTCTTCTTTCGTACTAGTTTTCGTGATACACAAATCACTTTTAATTAAAATGAAGAACACGACGTGTCCGTATCCATTTTTTTCACTTTCATTCATTACAGCTCTAGTCTTTGTAGTAATCTTGATTTACACTCGGCTGCCCTTAAAGTTTAGTTTTGACTTTTCACCTACTAAACTCCCGCTTTTTAAAAAAATGTCTAGGTATTATTTCCATTGAGTATATTTTTTTAAATTTGATATAGTAACAGAATAAATAACGAGCATGCAGGCAATATGATTTGAAGTGATCACTGCAGCCCTTAGGCTGTACTCCTTAGAGTACTATGGACAATCCCGTCAAACCTCAACTAAAACGGACGTCCTATCTGAGGATGTTTCTGGATGCGTTGCTACTCCTGAGGACTTAGTTGCAATGCCTTCTGTCCAGTGTCCTCTGTCTAACTACACCCTTCAAACCAAAACACAGTAGTTATCACACTGCTCCATTGCGGCAGAAATACCGTGGGCCAGCCTTCGATATTAGAGTCTGCTATCAAACATACAGTATTGCCAGAGCATACTCCGTAGAAGTCAAATAGTAACTATAGTCGTCGTTCATTTAAACTGTAAAAATAAAAGAATATTTTCTTTTTTTGCGAAAAAATATACAGCATAAACATAAGATAAGGACAGGAATTCAAATAAATTCAATTCTAATAAATGTATATTTAGCGTACGAGCTAGTATTTTTGTAGCGTCAGCAGTTGACGTAAAATTGATGAATTTGTGTTAAGTATGCTTATAAAGTCGAACTAAAGTCGCGCGTGTTCGTTCTATCACTCATTCGCTATTATTTATTTTATATGTATCATTTATTTTCTATCAGTGTTACTATCAACAACCTTCTATTTTTCACCTACGGCCCCGGTCAACCTGCCTATCAACCCAATATTGTATCGAGCACCATCTCAGCCCATACATTTAGAGACTTATAAATAGTCCATATCGGGTTTTTTTCCGTTAAAATTTTATAACATCGTACTTATGTATATTTTTGATTGATACTTTTTGCGGAACGAAATAAACAACAATATCGTCGTCATCACCGACCCATTGTTCTCCCACTGCTAGGCACTGGTCTTGTCTCAGAAATGAAAGGGTTTAGGCTATAATGTACTGCGGGCTAAGTGCCGTTTGGCGAACTTCCCTGCCTTTGAGAACAGTATAGACAACTCTCAGGCGTGCACGTTTCCTCACGGTGTTTTTCCTTTCCATTCATTAAAGTGCTAATTAATTAAAAATTAACAAATAATAACTAATACATTAACAAATCACAGATGAAATTTACAACGAGACGTTGATATCAATTGAAGACATGTGCTTGATGATGTCAAACAAAGTATTATCTCAATTAGGCATGGCCGCGCCTAATCGCCAAATGCACGACGCTTTTAATCAAGAGTTACAACGTGAAAAACAGTTGGGTCTCGATGCTATGTTAAGGGGGAAAGTTCGAATAAATGTTCCGCTGTTGAAAAGCGGTGCTGGTGGTACAGGAAATACTTTTTCAATTTCATTGATTTTAGCAAACACATAAAAAATCAGTGTAACTTTGTTTTAAAGAAATAAGGCAGAACAAGGTCTGCCGGGACAGCTAGTTAATAATAAATTCTAGATTTTCGCTGAAGAGCAAAGTAATGCAATGTTGCTCTTAATTTCAGCGGAAAAAAAACTACCTACATGAATAACAATTATCACAAAAAACTTTACGACCTTAAATACGTAATACTTAATGATGTTAAATAGTGCTTGAAGCCGCTATATTCTATCGAAATAGATATTTACGATGCATGTTTCTGCACTAAATCAAATCAATTTCAACTCGTATACTTGAAATACAATAATTAAATTGAACATTTGCGTTCCAGATGTTCAATAAATTAAACACGCAATTAAAGTTGAACAATTCAATAAATATGGAGATACGTTTATACGTTAATACGTGATATTTATACCATCTCAAATAAGTAGATCTTATGCAAGTTACGAAATTTCTCCAATCATTATTTAATGTGAGACTGTGAACGTAATTCTCTTCGTATCCCTTGTGTATAAGACACGGAGCTCTACAAAACGCGTAAAATCTACATATTATTGCAAACCGGCAATTTTTATTAATGATTCATCTGATAGTACTATCCTCCACAGGCGACCCCAATAATAACAAATGTATGATCAATCTTTGTATATCCTAAGTATATCTAATAAAATCAAGCTTCTCCCAAGTACAAACTATATGTGCTGTGCGAACATCCTTTCAGTTTGATGCACAGCATTCTAGAAGTTTTCCGGAAAACTTTATAGAATGAATCACATTAAGCAGCGTAAGCAATACTATTATTGTACGGTAGCTACACAAAGAAAATGCGTATAGCGCTGCAGCTGCTACCTAATGTCAACGATGACGTTTACGTGCGAGAAGTTTTACGATCCGCAGACGACACATCAAAATGTTGAGTGATGTACCAGGTTATTGGTATGTCGATAAACATTTATGAACAAAATAACGTAATTAGGAAAATTTAAATTAAAAATAAAATTAAAAAAATATATACTTTTGATATTTGTATCAATCCTACACAGGTTTCTTAATCAATTATATATTTTTTTATTAACGGATAAACAAACGAGCTGGCCACCTGATGTTAAGTGTCACTACTGTCCATGGACCATATCTAACATCAAATAGCACCGAAGACCTGCCTGAGATCGAAATTGGATGCGTAGTTACTTGAGAGCAGAAGGTTGGAATGCGTACTGTACTGATGGTATAGTATTATTTATAATATCGTATGATTATATTTTATAGTATTATTATAGTATAATTTATTTATTTATTTAACCAGGTGTTGAAATACGATGGTTGAATAGTAATCTCTTTAGGCAAATATGTTTAAACCACGACATTATCTTTCTTGTTAAAGATTAAAGCGTCATATAAAGTAAGTTTATTTCCGCTTTTGTTGGAATTATTCTGGCATAATGGCAAACCCACAACTGCATTTATGTAAATAATTTTATTTAGGCAAACACCTACATTCTTTTAAGAGTCGATGGGTTTATTGCCATCGAGATAGTTATTTAAATTACTTTTAAACTCGGTAAATTGCAATAGATATTGTTTCAGCGTAGAACCGTGTTTATATCTAAATGTTTCTACTTGTCATGTAAATGTGCATATAAGAAATCATGAAGTTATATTCCTATGAACCTATTTTATCGCCAATTTTTGAATACTTTTAATGGTTGTTCGAGAAATTGTATTCGAACATTCAGCTGTAATTTAAACTTCGTTCAAATTTTTCCATGTTTACCAGGACATGGAATTGTTATTTTATTAAATTTTCAAACTGCTAGTTCAAGATGTTAATGAAGTAAAGGGTACTCGAAAATATAACGTATGACGACCCCTATGGCACCGTGGTCAACGTGCGGTCTACCGTTTGAAGGATCCTGGGTTCGATTCCCAGCGGGCAGAAATTTGAATGATGAATTTAAATTTCTGTACCTGGTGTGCTTGTTTCGTTGTGTGTCCAAAGCACTCACGACACAGGTTAAATCCTACTACAGGGCTATGAGTGTGAAACGTTATTTATTTTTAGTTTTTATATCACGAATGAAAACTCAACTTTTTCTTTTATATTCTGTTGAAAAATTACCTGGTAGTTGCGCTTCATATCAGTGAACTCTTTGGCCATGCGAATAAAAAAATCTCGACAGTAACTCAGCAAGAGAGGTCCAACCAGCGGTGGTTAAAGACGTAGATTGTTTCTCATATTGTAACAAATTCAATCGATATTTTATTGCCACATCACTAGAGGTTTCTTTTTATGATCGTCTCGTCTCGTATCCGAGTTCCATTTTTAAATGGGTCTTTTGTTGTGGTAGGTCATTGGAATGGCAACGTTTGCTTAATTTTTGCCAATTTTCTATTTTTATTGCGAAAATAGTCACATGACATTCAATTTTTTTTTTTTTATATACACGTGAGGTATTTAAACATTAGAAAACAGAAGTTTTTCAATGGTTTATCGCTAAAAGCAACAACAGTTAGTTGAAGCATTTCCTTAAGCAACGCATCCATGGGTTTGGAGCATTTAGAGGTAGAAGGAGGCACGATACAATACAATACAATACACTTTATTGCACACCAAGAAAAATTACAGACAGGCACGATATTGTATCTTTGAAGAATCTCAATGGTTGTAGTTTGCTCTTCACATCTCTGAGATGAGACCGGTGCCCAGCAGTGGGACAGGAATGTGTTTATATCCGAAAAACTTTCTCAGCCTGTACTGAAATTGACAATGATGTGTTTCGGTTTCAAAGGTGTGGTTAGTTAAACTACGCTAAGGAGGCAATCCCACTTAGCTCTCAGAAGTAGATGCAATGACTCAATTGAGTGGCGTGTTTTTAACCGCCACCTGACGGTAGGTGGTCACCGTCGCATATGCATACCAGCAACGCCAGTGCGTCGACTGCCCTGAAGGAGAACTTTTATAGCGCCTTTCTAGAATGTGATGGCACCTCGGAAATTCCTCAGAAGCGTTAGCAGATACGTGGCAAAAAGGACCATGTATATCATACCGTGGACGACCGCCACATAATGCTTAAAAGGCGAATCACACCAGAAAAATACAATATGTAATACATTAACCAATGTCGACCAAAATTAAGACAACTAAAAGCAACGCATCTACATGTACACACGACCTTAGGTAGGACTTCGGTTGTAATAAAATTGAGTTCCGATATTGATATACAGTCCGATATACGTGAGTGATAGCCTAGTGGTTAAGCATCTAAACCCGCTGCGATGGGTCGAGGTTCAAACCCCGGCACACACCTCTATTTCTCGAAATATAATTTATTAAAAATTTTCGAATTATCACTCGCTTTAACGGTGAAAACATCGTGAGGAAACCTGCATGCCTGAGAGTTCTCCATAACGTTCTCAAAGGCATGTGAAGTCTGGCAATCCGCACTTGGCCAGCGTGGTAGACTATGGCCTATACTCGCTGATCTCTGGGAGAAGGCCCGTGCCCAGCAGTGGGACAATAATGGGTTGATGGTGATGTTGATATTGAGAATGTGGTAGGTTTAAGGGACCTGAAAATTGGGGAAATTTGGTTTATACCCTGGTATTTAATGCTATTAACAAAGAAAATGGGACTTACTCTTTTTAACTGAACTTAAATTTAACCAATTTTCCGACCGAATTGAAGCTACCAATCAACACGACGCGACCTAGGGACGTAGGTCCTAAATTGTAAATGCCTGCCTTTGGTTTTAGAAGGTCGCCGCGTCTAACCGTATCTTACCCTGTTGAGTGGGACTGTTTAATTAAACATTTATTTATTTTGCACAGTAAAGCAGCAGGGTGTTTCGGTTTGTCTAATCGAGTTGTTAATGTTCTTAAAGTTAGTGAAGCACCCGGTATCGCGCTGTTTGTCGTCACTAAGTTTTAAGACCATTATTCATGTTAAGTTAAATTAACAATAGTCTCGCAATAAGCGATGATATCGGTCACGGGAATGACACGGCCTGGAAACCTTTAGTTGTAAAAGTATGAGATAACCTGCCCGCCATTTGATTGTATAGGCACCGGATCAGTTACAATATCCGCTAAGGTAAACGCTTATTGACGTCAACAACGACGTAGCTACAATCTTGACGTTGGCAGGAAAGCGAAGTTAAGTTCTGTGACGCAAAAAAAAACAATGTTTTGCGCACTTTTATATCGGATTCTGTAATTGAACTCTGCGAACAAACTGCAAAGTTTCACGTTCTCTTCATTGACGTGTCTGTTTTGTCTAAGCCGGACGATCGAAATGTTAAAACACGTAGACAACCGTGCCGGTGTAACGCTAAGCTTCTAACTTTTCTTCTTCACCGTGGGTTGACTGGCAGAGACTGCCACTAGGCATTAAGTTCGTCCTTTGTTATTCCTATGTAATAGATTAACAAATATGAGTAAATAAAATAAGCCCATTGTAATATTGTTTGAAGAGAACCTTATGATGCGGGGTGTATTGGTATGCCACCCCATACCCGTAGAATAGCATAGCAAATACGCAAATACTCAATGTGTATATTTACCGACGTAACATAATTAAAACAGACTAGTACATTTTGGCCCAGACATTGCAGATAATTTTATATTAATGCATGATAATGCTGTTCTCCAAGCTGCAGCGATAGTTTCGTGTTACCTTAGGGAAGTGGAAATCGTAGCTTTGGTGTTGTTATATGTTTAGGATACTCAGAGAATATAAGTTAACTAAACAAACCCAGTAAGTACCGGCTAACATTGGAGACCTCGAATTTGTAGAAGAAAGTAATCAAAGGTCACAAAGTTTTATTGATTGCTTCAAATATGCGGATGCAGGCAGCTTTAATAGCAAGCGCTAGATTTAACCGGCGTGCAGTAGGAAAAGTTTTTAACCCTTTGAACAATCGATCACGTGTACATTATTATATTAACGCCGTGCAGTAAAAAATATATATAAATTTATGTCTAAAGGAGTGACTAGAGCTTTTACTAACAGCTTTTTTCACCCGTTCTACTATGGCGAAGCTCGAATGAGTGATAAAAAACGATAAACAAAGTTATGTTAATTTTCCAACTCGAAGAGTATTTTTTTTATCTCTATTAAAGTATAAAACAATTTATCTAGAAAGATCACGAAGTTAGAAACAATTCCTTTCCTCTTTTTTATTGTTTTGCTTGAAAGACTAAAAATGTAAATCGAGAAATGTATTAATATGAATTTAATGATTATTTAATTATATATTTCGGAATTGCCGTGATCTTCGACTCTACGCTAATAAATAATTCATATTTTCAAAACTGTAGGTACGAATTACCGCCAAAACACATTAACGCGTAACAATTAAACAAACTTTAAATTTAAATAACTCGGTAATATATTGAATTTTTAAATTATTATTTCTCTGTAGCTGAATTCTTTTGAATGTCTGAAAAGATGTAGTTGAGTAGATTTGTTAGCTTTTATCGAATTACATTAAACCAATTCGACGATTCCACTCATTTATCGAAAATTAAGTTTTAATGATACGTCGTTTGTCTTTGTCGCCGGATCACTGTTTACCACTCATTTATAGAGACTCCTATTATTGTTTAAAAGCTTACTTGGAAGTCTCTTTGATAATGATATATTTGTATCGTATTGTGTTATCTCCTTTGTATTTATTAATTTGTCATCACATGATACATATTTTACGTCTCATTTTACACAATTCCCTATACTATGACCATATTATCTCTTACCTTAACAGTTTGTGTAATCAAATGAGAAGGGTTAACAACCCCTTAAATCCTCTTACATATATCCCTTTACTCTTGCAGAAATTCAAATCCATGTTCGCTCACTTTGAGGCTTCAAATCCACTGACCAAATTATACATCTGTATTTATATGTCCTCATAGGGTAGGTTAATGAGCTTTAGAATTTAAACATGCTTTTAGTCGGGCGTAAGTTGTAATTTAACACTCAAATATGTTATTATATACGATTATGTACTTGTCAAGATGAATAAAATATAGGAAAAAGTGTTAACGACTAAAAATATCGATTTCAATGTTACCATTGCTCACATAATGGCTAGTTGTGTTTTCACTCCCTATCATTATGTTTGGTATTCCTTATGTTTGGAATTACTAAGAAATACTTAGTGTTTGTAAATAATTAGTGTTTGTAACTATATCATCTAACTTATAATTTTATTATTTTGTGTCTTTAGTGCAAGTTGGTTTTGTATTAACCTTAATCCGTAGTTTCTCTCCTTTCGTGAAAGTCGTGATCGTGCTTCTACTTCTTTAGGATAGCCCATTCAATGTTACAATAGCAGTTTTAAGTAATACACGGTCAATTATAATTTTGATTCAGTAGTAAGTATTAGTAGTAGTTTAGTATTATTATCGTATAATACAAATTTTTAAAGATTTTGCCCAAATTTTTTACAGGGATTTGTCACCTTAATTCTAGGACTGATAATTTAAGTTAAAGCATCGTACTATTATTTAATATGTCTTTGTTAAATTTTCACTCATTACTTATATCATGTTTCTGTGCGGTAATTTCTGTACCATTCTATCGTTGTAGAACAACTTGATAAGACATACGCATACATCCTGCTTGTTTTCCTAATCTGGTTCGCTAATCTTTATCTCGTTGCCACTTCCTTTGCTAAGCCATCGTCGAGCCTTCTTCCGATTTGCAAAATATTTTATTTTACTTATCGCAGTTGTTCATGTAATTTTCGTAGAAACGTAAATTGTAAGTTATTGTGTTAATAAAGTAAGTAATTGTGAAGTAGCTTACTTAGTATAAGTAATATTTAAGTCTCTGTTGAAGAACGCAGGTTTATTGTGAAGGATTATTATATATTCATTTAAGGTGGCATGATTTAAATAACTTATATAACTTTCGTTATAGCTTTTGCTAACAAAACGACTGACCCATTCACATTCGTCACAGATTTCCAGGTAGTAAGAAATATTCAGATGCTTGGTAATGATTTATCTTCTACCTAAATTCATTATTTTTTGTTTTTTTTTCAGTAATAGTCAAAATTAATATTATCCAAATCAAAATTCGTAACTGGAGCCTCAATTCGCGTTGGTAAAGCGAACCCGCTCCCTTAGCGGCCCTAAATCTCGCCTTTCCGCTCCCCCGGGACGATCCGCCTATTTCCGCTCCGGTACTGCGACCGCTCCACTTGTCAACTGAAATTTGGGTCACACCGTATTAGTTATCTGTGGGCAATTCACTTAATGGTCAATAAAACAAATTCCTTCCCACTTCTGATACTCGGGATAAAAAGGTTTTGGCAGATTTTCGAGCCGTCGAGGACGGGTGTTGATGTCGCAAATACTTTTGTTATTGTGCCACATGAACTTGTCATTTCTAAGTTTGGTTTTCATTACCAATTATTACACCATCTTTTAGATCACAATTGTACTGATGTGATTATCATCATACAATTTATTCCTTTATTCTTCTCTTGAATGTGACCTAATTCCACTTGAATAATTATCTTCTATCAGATAAAACATCCGGATCGGAGTTAGGTTGAAAAAATTTAAATGCCGTAAGCAGTGGTAAATGTTTTGTATGAGGCCTATAACTAATGCAATGTGGCAGTTTTACACGAGAGCTGGCGCATGCTAATTGATGTCAGACTTTATTTTAGCGTTTTCGACAACAGTTTAAAGTAATAAACGCCGAGCACGCAGCGAGCGCAGATCGTTATAAAGCTTTGATGTCGTTCATTAGAAATAGAATTACTTTTGCTATTTAAACCCTTATAACTGTGACATTAAACCTAAGATGTTTATGCTCGAACTCAGCAAGTGGAAAAACATATTCGTCGATTCGGCTTTTATGAATCTCACCGCAAAAACCTCAACCAACTGATACATTCATCAAACGGAGTCCGCTTCTTAATCCAACCGAAATATAGAGAGCCGCAAAACGTCTTGCTAAATGGAAATACGCGGAGGTATACGCCGGCGATTGAAACGGTACCTTGTTTCGGCCTAATAGGGTCCATTTTTAAATGGGGCATTGCATCTAATGTTATACAAGAATACGAAACGTGTGATCCGCATTAAAGCGAGCAACGCTTTAACAACTTCAGCACAAACGAGATACGGTGCACATTCGGGAGGTCGTCGAAATATCAACAATATTCGATCTGTCCGAGAGCGTGCCAGTCGCCGTGCAGCTGAGCGATTTATCGCCGTGAGTTTTTGTGTTAAGGTAAAGTTTTGTTTGTCGTTTCCACTGACATGGGACAATAAAATTATGGCCGGCGTTTGAAGACGGGCGCTCAGGCTCATTTTGTGGAGTGATATCTACGCCTTTGTTGATACAAAATTCTAACGCATCGAGTTACATTGTTTCGGTAATGTTGGTTTCATTGTGCTTTTAAAAACATAAAATGTAATAGAGGTTTGAAGGCTTGATACGATTTAGATTAAACTTTGTAATTTAAGAGCAATGATAGAATTGTTAAATAGGGTTTAATGTTAAGATGTCATAACATTTATCTAGCCTCTAATCATTTATGGAATAAATCAATTGAATGTTTGTATTTATGTTATTAAAAAGAAATTGAAAACAAACATTATCTAAATAAGCAAACAGATAACCGATCACTCTCTGATCGAGATTGAGGGGAAGTGTTCATAATTGATCGGCTGTATTATCCTACTCGTAACAGTGGCGTTCTCACCGCCTCACAATCCGCCCAGACGTATGGCTCAGAGGCTCGGCTGACTGTGCAACATCCATTGGATTATTCGGAGCGTTTACAACATAATAGAGAGCATTAGTCCGATCCACTTTTGACATCATTATCTTTGTAGCCGTTTCACGATAACCCACGAGGCGCTCCCGCCCCGCGGGCGAGCGCCGTTCGCGCCAGTCGCGCTCAGTCGCGTACTCCGTCGCACGCCGTGTGGTCGTGGCCGTGTCTCCGCTCGCCGAGCCCAGTCACAACTGTGACAGACACCTTTTGGCGGGTACTCGCACGGACGCGGGCGGACGTGATGTGAATCGGTATGCGCGTGCCGTCAACACAACCCGACGCAGTGAAATCACCCAACACTTGGATTGCAGTGCTCGGATCTTAGGATGTTGTAGTACTGTTCGTGTTGTTTCAGAATAGGTACGGATGCGGTGTCCATGATGTTGACTCACGCGTGACGCTCTCGATCGCCC
Organism: Doberes anticus; assembly: GCA_018250115.1. Classification (NCBI taxonomy): domain Eukaryota; kingdom Metazoa; phylum Arthropoda; class Insecta; order Lepidoptera; family Hesperiidae; genus Doberes; species Doberes anticus. Next base: position 4,531 of record DWKW01000208.1, on the reverse strand, counting down.
CGACTGGGATTAGTTTGTTCGTTTGTTGTGAACGGACAAGAATTAGGACTTGTTGATTATTGACGGCGCATTTCAATTTAATTGGCCGTAGACGCCTGTGTAGCGCAATGAAATTTCTATTACGTTCTCTATGCGGCGATTTAAGTACTAATAAACTGCAAGCTCAAGTGCACTTGATTATTTATTTGTCATTTGATAATAATTCATTTAACATAATAAGTTAAATGTACCGAATACGTCACACTATTAAGATTTGTCACAATAATTATGAATCGGTTTATTTAGGTTTATTTAACAAAGAGGGAAAAGAGGATTCGGTATCTGGCTTGCTTGGTGCGCGTCATTGATGACACATTGTTTATAATCTAAACTTATGAAAACAAATCAATGACAGTGAAAAATTTCTTGACGCTGGGAAATTCCCGTATCGCCATAGTGCCATATTTGTTTTTTGTTGGCCAATTATTCGCAGAAAGTTTAGTTCCTAATGTTGCCACTGTGGCGCTACATCATCTTCATGTGAAGATCATTAGATATTTCTTCTTTTAGTTATTGCTTTGTCATGCAAACTTGGGTTTTTAAAGATTTCTGTGCGTAATAGGTCCTATTAAACAAACCTTTCGTATGAAATGTAAAAAAACAATACTTACCAACTTCCTCATTTATCATAAATCGAAAAAAGGAAAAAGGACCTGCAATAATAATATTTTATAAAAATCTTATTGTCCTATTCACAAATTTAAGTAGAGATAAGACAGTTATTTACTTTACTAAAACGATAATAAGCGCATACAATAAAAAGTGCACTATCTATAACCATATTATGTAATAATTTCAAACAAAAAGTGAGATAAAGATTCAGCGAATTGCTTTTCCGCGACACAAAGAGGCCGCTATCGGGATTACGTAATAACCTCAAAACATACGAACATTGATTACTGATTTCCACTTGAGAATACTGAGAATCAAATAGCAAACAGTCGTGTCAGCCACATAATAGGACATAATTGAACACATACATAGGTGATAACTGTAGCATTACAGTCAATACAGATTTCGACTGATATTATACTGGAGGACTGGACGTACAGGTATTATCTATATACCACGAAGTGGAGGGTATACCAACCAATCTCGGATGACTTGAACCAATGGATACGTCCTTTGTCATTCCTTGGAGGTCTACTTTCGTGGCTGAGGATGTCGTTCTTGTCAGGTCTTGTGCCTTTTTTATTTTATTCCCACAATATTTATTTCTAATAAGTACGGAAAACATTTATACAAGCGCATTTAGCGAAACATTCAACTTTTTAGTAAACGAAACCGCCTTCTAGTTCATCATCATCATCAACCTTCTATTGTCCACTGCTGGACATAGGTCTCCTCTAAAGATGTGAGGGATTATGTCACAGTACGCCACGCTTGTCAGTTTCAGATTGGCGGAATTCAGAAGCCATTGAGTATATTGTAGAGACCTTTAAAGCAATTGATGATTAATTTCTAATAAGCACATAATTTCGAAAAATTAAGAAAAAAAATATGTACGTTAAGAGAGGTACGTGCCGGAAATCGAACGCCGACTCACTGGAGCGAGAGGTCCATGATCTTAACAACAGAGCTATCACTAGCTTAAATTTACTGTTCCTAATATGAAGAGGTTCCTAAAAATGACAGAGTCTTATGATGATGGCTCGCCTGCGGCGGCACCATCGCTGCCACTATTTCTGCCGTGAAGCAGTGAGAGAAAAGCTGTGTTTCGGTTTGAAGGGTGTGGTTAGGCAGAAGACACTGTACAGGAGGCATTCCAACTTAGTCTTCAGGAGTAACCAATACACGTACGGCCTCAAAAAAGAAGGAAATGTCTTATGCGGACCAAGTTTAATACATGTCCATGGGCCGCAGTGACCACCTAAAATCAGATGGCCTGCATGGTCGTTTGCTATTCCGTAAATGTATAAATAAAACTTTGTCACTAGAGTTGCAAGTCGCTTCTAGTTGTCCTTTCAAAAGTAACATTTCAGCGCTATCAAAGAAACTGTTTTCATAAATTTAAATTTTCTCCGCAACATTCCCGACCGAAGGGGATGCTTGTGGAAATTTTAATTTCAAATTTCAGTGACCAATGCAGTCGTTGTGCTCGGGTAAATTTGGATCTCGTCTTAATCTTTCAAGAGCAGGAGCCGAGTCGAAATGGCATTAAAAGACTCTGAAATTCTAGGAACAGTGCGCTAAAAGATTTTATCACGTTTTATGACCGCGTCTCGTTCGGACCGTGTACGACTCTATGGACCCCTTGTAAATTTTAGGAACATTTCACTCGACAATTACGTTCTGGGAATGCTTATTAAGTTTAGAAAGTTTTTTTTATGATCAAAATACGCTCGACTTGTTGCGTTTGCTGTAATTGACTTGTGAGCATGTGATCAAATGCGATTGACAAAGCGATCACAATTTAACCTCGACTCGAAACTGGGTTAATGTATCTGTAATGTGGGACAGGCAAGTTTTGGCTCGAATAGAAAATTTCCTCGTCTTAAACGAAGAATACCTGAGTCATTTCGTATCAACCTTGACAGACATTCATAATTACATTTGCGCCCGTATGCCGCTGCAAGCGCATTAGATAATCTATGTATTCGTCTCAGTTAATGGCTTCTTGAAATTAAATATCCAAAGATATTGTAGAAAAATCAAATTTTACAAAAGGAACATGGCCTTCGCGAAAATTTCTACTGGAGCCGAGATATTGGAATGACACGTCACGTGCTGCACGAAAATCGTGTAAATCGAGCACCGCTTTCATTCTTTTCAACATTTCGCTAATGCTTTCTTGTAAATTTTGCAAGGTTTATTACAAAAAGATAAAGAAAATCACGCAGAGCTTAGCTCGTTGAACGATATCAAGCCCGTTTGCGCCCATAGGAAACCGTTCCTGCGAGCACAGGGCAACGCCGATCAATCACGCGGGAAAACACCCGAGTAATGGGCTCCTCATGACCCTTGCGAAAAAACACCACAACGTATTTACCGCGTTAAATAACGCAAAAAATAATTCGCTAGAGTGCCCAGCAATTAATCACGCCCGCCAGGAAAATATTCACGTAATCACTGTACTGTACCTTAGGACGGCAGCGAAACTTAGTTGTTCGGAAACGTCCTTTTCATTTATCAGCGCATGTGATCTACTGGTATAAACAGCTTCTTGTGTATGGGTACCGCAACTCGACCGCCACTAGCAGTTTTAATGTCTCTCTGACTGATATGAGAAAGTTTACGACTAACCGTTCAACCGAAGGATTACCTGGCTGCTAGTATTCGACTTCGTGTCGAAAATATAAACAGTATGAATGTTATCTCTGTTTTGCTGTTACGGTTAGCGGAAAAAAAAGAAAAAAAAAACAAAGGACGGTAGTGTGCTATCGAATCGACTCGAGCAGAAACACATTTGTCTTCGGACCAGGTAATATTCGGTGAACGTTGCGATGGTCGCCCATCGTGTTTCAGCCGATAAAGGAAGATACCGTTCGACTATCGTCCGGTACATTACGAACGATGATACTCGTATCTAGTTTCGCTCCACGTTTCCGTCTCCCTCTTCCGCCGCCGGATTACGTTTTCCTCGTAAACTTATTATTTGTGTAGATGAACTTCGAAGGAGGAAAAGGAAATTTAAACGAGTGTTTCCCGTTAGCGTCTAGCCGAGATCGAATTATTCGAAGCCATAAGCGTACAAACAATTCGTCGGAATCTTTACGCGCTTCGTATCGAATCTTTACGTATTTCAATTACGGTGGTCTTGTGTCAATTAATTTGTTATTTTTTAGACGAGAAACCTTTGACCGATGGCGATATTATGAATATTAATCTTTCGGAGCGATCGAGTGTGGCGCGGCGTGAATATTAACCGATATGATCGGATCACATCAAACTGCGTTCAGCATGTCTAATGTGAAATCTGTTTCACAGTACATCGGTTAGCGTGGATTGTTTATCGTTCGATGGTAATACCGTGCCGGATGAAAATGTTCGTTCGTGGTGTTGATTGAATTCGAGACATTAAAACATTTTCATACAGTTTAGTTTAGTGTGCGCAAATTGCGTATTGTTTTTTCTCGTTGTGTGTGTTTTAGTACGCTTTAACGATAGCGTTCAGTGTTGATAAGAAGCGGAAGGCGGCAGCTGGTATGCATGTGTGCTATGAGAGGCCAGGCCTCGTCACCGCCTTGAACGGAGGCGTCGGGTATGTATCCTAAATTCTTCTCGTACGCACTGATCATCTGCTTAATTTAATATTGTCCTAGATTTAATGGATTCCATCCTTATTTGAAGTCTTACGTTTCCTTTTGCAATCTAAATATAAAAATGAGTGTTTGCTTGTTTGTCCCGTATGCTTTCATAAACTGCGATGAAATGTTCGATAGTTATTGTACGCACACCCGAAAAGGTTTCGTAATTAGTCATCATCATCATCATCAACCCATTATCGTCCCACTGCTGGGCACGGGTCTTCTCTCAGAGATGAGAGAGTATA
>DWKW01000207.1:0-19700 GCA_018250115.1 Doberes anticus | reverse complement strand
TTTGCGATTTACTAAGGTACTTGCATAAACTAGGCACGTTACATGAATATGTTCGTTTGAAAAATTCGATATTTAATTTCTAATTATGATTACACCAATTAATAATTAAATAAAAATCTAGGATTATAATTATTATGATTAATAGGATTATAACAACTAAACAACATAATTTAGTATTGTAGACAGTTTTACTGAATTACTAGACTTCCGCTCGCGACTCTATTGTCGCATAGGATTGAAAATAGAACTATTTCAAATGACCTCCCGACTGAAGACGGCGATTTGACTGTAGAAGAGTCAAGATTAACCTCAAGTTGTACTCGACCGATCTTGTTCAAATTTATGTCAGAATTTAAGTCTGATTATATGTCTATATATAATTTAAAAACACCAAAACTGCAGTGTTTAAGCCGAACACACATCAAATTATTGCTTTACGACAGAAATCTGTGCGGCTTTGTTACTGCTGCAAGCAAGTAATGACATAATACTGCAACTGTTCATTGGTGGTTTATGTAGGTTTTCGAAGTATTGAAGAAGTTGCCATTTAAATAGAGCTAATTTATACAAGAATATTATAAAACATGTAATTAGTATTGAACTAATTTTGGTTAGGTACCTACAATCTATACTATAACTTACTCGTCTATGCATGCATGACGAAAATTCATCTGTTTTAATTATAATAGTACCTACCTAGATCGTAAAAGAAATCATTTATATGTTCCATAGGATTAAGATGTTTTTTACAGGTTAATAAGCACTAATCCTAAAAGTATTAATTGAACAATACATTGTTAATATATACATATATTATATATAGTGTAGATATTTACACTGTCAACTGATACAAGCTTAAATAACGCATAGTATCGTTAAATACCATTATTACGAAAATATTTTAAATAACAAAAGTTTAAGGCCACTCACACAATTTAAGGCCTTTCTAATGTAGTTGATGATGCTGAGGAATCTAACGATAAGTGCAATTTTCCATCGCAACTAGGTTCAATTGTAATTTTCATTACGTGGCCCAGGGGTTCGCGACCTACTCTAATTAGCTTGGATGCTTATGATTAAACGGCTTGGTCACGATTCGTCGATTTACGTCAAATCCGTTGCAGTTTTACCTTGATAAGGTGAACATCCGTCAAGACCGTTGCCTACTAACTTAAAGATTTATTTTGTTCTCTGGCGTTATGTGAACAAATTTATACGGCTGAACAAAGCCGATGTTAGTCAGCTCGGTATAGCGTAAGATATGCCAATTTACGTAGTAGGATAATTTAGTTACCGAAGCTTAGCATACATCTGGTTGCCGAAGGGTATTTTGACGGGAATCACGATTTCTGTCGGTCTTGTTGACGTAATGACTCGAAGACTCGAGGCACGGCAAAGCTGTAATGCGTCGAAATAAGGAATGCATTAGGTACGGCGCTTAGATGAGCGTGGCTTATTCGCAGTTTATTCCTCGCGGACTCTAAACGAGATTCTACTACCGTTATTTAAAACTTATAAAGACATCGATAGTAAATTCTTACAACATATAAAATAACTTTCTGCTGCATATTTCCAGATAGGTACAGTCTTAATATTAAGTAGTATTAACCCAGGATAACCATTAAATATATAGATACACCGTTATTAGGTAGGAAGGCATAATTAGCGAACATTTTCATTGAACAGACGCCTCGAGTTATAGTTGGGTGCCCACTATTAACAGAGGCTTAATAACATCGTTAAAAAAGCTTTTCTAATTGACGCCGTAAGCTCTGTGCTCGGTTATTCAATGTCATTATAGGTATACCTATGGCAGAAAGGTATTATAGGTAAAATAGTTAATGACTCTCGTTTGCAAAGTGTTAATATTCGTCTGATGGACTATTTAGGACGGTCATTGTTTATAATTATTGGTTTTATTACTGAACATCTCGTAGTTGATTGTGGAATGGTCGACAGCGGCTGTCTAAGCATTACCTAATGTGTTTCGGTTTGTAAGGTCCGATTAGACATGAATTCACTGGAAGCTTTCCAATTCCGTCAATAGCAATACATCTACGGAAGACTTCATTTAGGGATTTTTGTCCTTTTTGGTGTTTGATATGAATGTTCATGGGCTGTAGTGACTACTTTACATAATATTGCCGGCACGCCGGTTTACTAATTTAATATAAAAATAACTTCTAACAATACTCATAGACTTTTCCTTTTTAATAAATTTCACTGTTTTAGGCTTGGACTGTAAACAAAAAGAAATTAATACGGTTGGTTCGATTGTGGGACAGAATGGAATAATTCAACCGATCCACATTCCACATTTACCCATTCAGACGTAAAATTATTATTCAGCTGTATACTAAGTTATTTTTCAATTCCTTATTGAAACTAGGTGCAATAAAATTGAAATGTAGGTTGTGTGCGTTTGTGCGGTTCTTGTCAGTACTTATATTAACCGTGTCGCGATTGAGGGTCCTCTCGACGTCCGGCTGCCGGCCGAGTGTTTGCACTGACTCGCTCACTGGGTCATGGCGCTCATCGCTCCATATGCCTGTCAATTATTCGCGTCTCGACCTCAGTAATTACTACCTAAATACTGCATACTGTAATTACGGTACCATGTCCAATTTGCCTGAAGTAATAGGTTCACGCCGCTTTGTTTTTTGACAAAGCAAAAAAACGACACAAAACAACGTGCGAATACTGTTATTTTTGCATTACACTTGGGTGAGGTACGCATATTGAATCTGCGATCGAATGTAAGTACTGTTCGCTCCGGTACAGAAATCTGATATCAGTTTGTCCATTAGAGGAAAACATCCCACCTGTAATGATGTTCGGTACCTACATCCGTCAAGATGCTATCTCATAGAAATAAAGTAATGAATAAAACACGGCCGTGCGTGCTACGTACCATGACGCTGCAGATAACACCTATCAATTTGTATATGAACAAACAAGTGTTATTGTTATGAAAAATAATAAATGCTTGGGTATTTTTGCTCGTGACATGTGTAGATGCTACCATTACTGAAGTCAGATGGGGTCAGAAGCGTGCATTTGAAATTTAAGTTATTTTTTGTATGGTAAATTGTGACCGCAAATTTTGGTAGTTGACGTATAGTTAGGTAATGGGAATCATGAGGCGTGTACTGGAGTGCGTTGTTGTGTGGTGTGGTAATAAGCGCAACCATTAAGCATCCACGCGCCAACGCGGCGATGACATAGAGCTAACGACCGCCTGTAGGTACGAACGGGTATCTATTTACCGTGAATTTGAGAGTGTACGTGGGGAAATGTGCCGTACAGACTGCTCATTACTTTTAAGGACCCTTTTCCATTATACCTATATTTCAAAAGTTTCACAAGGTCACTCAATACGATAGGTAGAATTTATTTTAAGTTATGATACTTATGATAAAACATTTTGTGATTACAAAACAAAACTAATAGAAACTAGTAAAAAGAACTAGGTTTGATCAGAACATAGGTTAGTGGCGTAATACAGTTATGCTTCATCGTACTGTTTTCTTCATAAAATAAATGATTTCAGATTGAACACGTAATTCTAATCTGTACGGAAGTACAACATTGTGTAATATTGTAATCGTAGCTTTATGCATTGTAATTAACCTTAAATTGGATGCGGTGTTTTACGTGCTATTTGGTGCAATCAAATCCTGATCCCCACGGAAACGAATGGACGTACCTGACTCTGAACTTGGCTCTCTGTAGTTTAAATATTTTTGTAACATAACACCTAATAAAATTTTATTTACTCGATTAAAACTTAATTATGTTCCAAATTTAATATTAATGAATTAATCGTAGTGTCTTAATTATACATCATGCTATGCAATATATATAAAAAAAATATTTTACGTTTAGTCAATTATTTACGTAAATAATATATTACCTGCCCATCTTTTTAAAAACGATAAAGTGATTTACTAGTCTAATTTGTTTGTGCTGGCTCCAATGTTAAGTTCTATAACTACGAAAATCTTCAAGAATCTGTTTGAGTATGGAGAAGTAATTGGTAAAAATATCTCTAAAATTGCCGTAATGTGCAGTAATAAACGTTTTGTAAACCGGCATATAGTTGGGTGACTATTATCCACTGAACGTACTTGCTTTATCTTTTACACTCATGCGGAATGCACTCCGCATCCTCTACGTGGCCCCAATGCTGTTCCAACTTTCATAAAAGGAGTGTAACAATCCGTCAGCTATTTTGGTACTTTATTACTAGGTGTGACGCAGCAGCGGTAGCCACCGAGTTGCCAATAACCTTCTTATAGGGTATATAAAAACTTATAAAATTACTCAGTGAATAAATAATAAACCATTATGTAATACGATATTTATGTTTTGTTTATTCTGTATATTAAATGTAAAGTTTATACAATTAAATAAAAGACCTATATTTGTGACCGGCGGACAATATGTCCTAAAAATTTTTTTTCATAGGGATATCAGGCGCAGGTCGTCAAAACAGTTATAAAAATATTTAGAATGCTCTATTTCAATATCTTTCTATTTTTCCAATATAAACGTTTAAACAGTACGTTAGTTATTATTACTTATCGTTGAATATTTACTTATCTAAATGTAGAGATTTCGTACATTTTTAATTCAATTCAGGATAGATAAACTGGAATTGACATTAAATTCATTCCCCAGACACCAGCGAAGTACAACAGATCTAAAATCAGCTAAAACAAATGTATTACAAAAAGGACAATCACGGTTGCACACAATCAATTTCAGACGGTTTTCAAAATAAAACTAAGCTAATAATATTCTGTGATGTAAAATATTTATTATAATATAGACAACAGTCTTTGTCAAAGCTATGTATAATAAATCTATCTTTTTATATTATCTTTAACATACAACTATATTATTAACATGCGTACTGTAGCAAAGTTCAACCGAGTCTGGAAGCCTATAAATAAATATAAAGTATATAAATATAGTATAATATACATTTTTAAAACGACAACTCATATCTACACCTTTGCACAAACCATTACGTAAATATACACATAAGTACTGCTATATAAAAGGCACATTTTCTTTTATGTCAATGACCTGCTATTTGTTAACCGGGCCGAATATAATATGCTTTGATACAAAATTTTTTACTTTTAATATTATTTAATTGTGACAAAGTTTAACAGGACTCAATAAAGAAAAAAATATGTGAATAGAAGACGGTAGGTATATGATTTGCATTATCATAATTATAATGAAATACATATAACTCTCAATGCTTTAATGTAAATAATTACTTTTACAATATTCTGAGTATGTTAAATCTTAATCTAAGAAAACAACAGTTTCTTGAGTTTGTACTAAGAAGGTAAGTTTTAACGCAAATGTAAAATAAGTAAGTGTCAAATACATATTTTTTTTAGAAATAGTAAACATATTATTGTAATATAACGGTTAGATACACCTATTTCCCCGAGGCCATTGTTTTGAGTACCAGACAATTAACTCCAAGCCTGTTTAACATTCTACACTAGCGTCGCTTCTACCATGCAGACAAAAGAAATATGCTACAGAGATAACAAATTTATTACGACTTTTGACAAATTTATTTACATATTTCAACTTTTGTCTATTCAAAATGTTATTCTCGTACTTTCTAAACTAAACCTTGGTATTAAATAAAGAGAAAACCCACAGAAAAGTCGAAATATAAATTGACTAGTTTTAAGAATGGCCGGCGTTCTTATCTTCTACCGCTGGAAAAACCGAACGATCCGGTCAGTATTAAATATCGAGTGTGATAAGTTATTTTGGCAAGAAAAATGTTTACGTAGAGAGCCGGGGCGCCGCCACCGGAGCGCGGGCGGTTATTATTAAACCCTCGCGGGCTAGCGAAGCGTAATTTAAGAGCGGCGCCGGATTAGGCGTTTTTTCGATCGGGTCGGTCCCGGCGTCGCAGCAGTTTCGGGTAATTAAGCGGTCGGCTATACGTGTAATTTATATGTGAAAATAGCGCTCGGTAAACGGGGCGGGGTCATTGGACTGTCGGGTAAAAAATACGCGGTAAAAACGTTCGGTAAAAAGTGGGCGAGCGCGTCTGTCAAAACACGTCACGGGATTATGGATGTGTCGCCCGCGGCGCTCTTATCGGCTCAACAGTTTATTGATCGTACGAAGCTACCGCCCGACATTGTGTGTTAATGAGAACTCGGGGCGCAGGCGGCCTCCGATACCACTCTCATAAGGTACCATTTTGCTGCAAACGATCGAGTCGTCGACGACACTGCAAATTTATGTGACAACGCAGAGGTCAGGGACGAACCTTAATACTACTGAAATTCAATACACAACCTAGCTTATAATAACAAACTAAATTTTTTAAGGCGAACACTACTTTATTTACAAAACAATTACATTATTCATGTAAAAGAATGCAAACAAACAATTTAAATCACGAGCCTATAGCCGATCTGGGACGTTACGATCGAACGTATCCAACATTTTATTTTCCAACTATGTACAAGTGTTACATGTGACATGACAAGTGACTCGGTCGTTTGTGGAAAACTCAACCTTTAAGTAAAGTAAATATCACTTCAGGTTGACAATAATAAACGTCTCTCAATGTATCACTCGCCGTACATAGGACACGTGGATATCATGAACGTGAAATGACTTATTAACAAGACTTGCAAAATATGATAAGATCAATGTGTAATATCACTATTGTTCTTCTCGATACGACATACGACAAAAAGACAACATGTATCATGTAATATATTTTTTCTCGAACAACATCCATGCATATTATAATAGTAAAAATTTAACTTTTCAGAAAGTATGTAACATTATCAGTTCGCAATATAATGGCATATTAAGAACCAGAAAGTGAGTACATATAAGTTAGCTTTTAAGAAGTACATTTAAAAAGCCTAAAAACTACAAAAATCTCATACAAAAAGCTTTACAGGATACAAATGAAAGTGCGCTTAAGTTATTATTATCATTATGTTCTTCAATAAATTTGTTACATCACCATAAATTTATTTATTTGTGCCTGTGATCTTCTCCGATCACAAGCAGGAATGAAACAAAGATTTCGATTTATTTATTCAAAGGAAGACAGCTTAAACTTAGCTGCATTAACGTAGAACAATCTCGCTTACAAAAAGGCAATACTCAAAAAATGTATAAAAATCCCGAATGTTCGCTCCATTATTCTGCGTATCGTAATATAGCACCTCTTTCTTATAAATAAAATAAACACCATTCTGTTGTATTTACAAATACACTTCAAATAGAATATCGACATTTCATATTTTAGCTACAAAATATCAGTAAAATTATTCACATCAACAACTTTTTATTTATTTACCGATTTGATTAAACTTCATATTGCACGTTTACAATTCATAGATTTTTAATATGGAAAAACGTCAGTCACACTTTTTGGTCTTTCGGTAAGAATGTGCACAATGACGTAGACTACGCGAATTTGTGGAGGATGTCCGTGGTGATGCCCTTTAAGAACTCAAACACTTCCGCGCCATCGTCTTCCACGTGCGTCTTGTCCTCTTGTGTCACCTGAAATAATAATAAAGGCGGATATTTCAGATAAATGAGATATTAGAAAAACCTATCAATATGATAATAGTTCTGTTGCTGTTGGCACAGGTTAGGATCTATGATTAGTTTAGTCGATCACCACATTGGTGAATCCTCTGGTGTTTTGTAATGTCCTTGGCAACATACCGTATATTTATTTTTAAAAAAAGAGTTCGACATTATTGATAACTACAGGTCATCATAATTCCAAAAGTAAAGGAAACTGTCTAGTTTATAGGAATCACCGTTAGAGAGCATGCGGCGCGATATTCAAAAGCTACAAATCTTTCTGATGTATACTCGGTGCGAACATCTGATACCTACAGTACATAATTTCGCCACCGTAAACCATATTGGAATTGACACATCTAGTGTAGTGTAACCGTTATTTAACAGTGCTCGTATATTTGTATATCACAGCACTATTTCAAATCGAATCGTAGCTTTGGATTTATATCGTTCGTTAGTAGATTGCCGACATTTACCTGCAGCTAGATATCAATGTTTAATGTCACGAACACACTCGTATTTCCAAACGAATATCATCATGTCTAAACTATATTTCGTAAAGAGCAAATACCGTTAATATCTGACTTATGTACCATTACGTATAGGTAATTTGCAACACTAAATCTCGCCTTAAATAATATTAAACGACTGTAATAATAACCAAATTACTGGAAAGTTACACGCAAACGATAAAATAATTGACTCGCAAAATGCGTGAAGATAATTCAATCATGATATGCTTATACTATTGCTGGAGGGCAAATAATTTTCTATAGACTAGTTTAAGACAAAAATTAGAAAAAAAATTGACACACTTTTTTTAGAGATAGTATTGCAAAAAGTTAAACGAATGAGACGTGGGCAATGAGTGTGTTCCGTGCTCATTGTTGGCGATTTCTCAGTGCGATTTGCTAATAACCGCTATTAGGACGCCTCCATTCAGTTTCGGAGTTGCGTGTGGACTACCGGCTTTAGGACTACAATCTATGCAAAAAATATAATTATAATTATCTAGAACGGTAACACTAAATTGGCCTTCTATGTAGAGATTGTCTACGGTAATATTAATGCCATGTCACGTCATGTGCCGATATCTGCCGATGACTCCTTCTAGACGAGTAGCACGGCCAAGCGAATGCTATAAGAAGTGGCGTAAGTAATTAGCGACTAATGTGACAAGGAACCAGTTGATGCTGTAGATCTTGTTTAGTGATAATTTATATGTAACAGTGGAATTTTACGTAATTAGAGGTTGTTGTACTTAAAAGCATTTGGTACACTGAATCTAGAGAGTAATCCAATTTAATGATTTAATTGTTCGTTTACACCAGCACTGGAATCATCTAGAATCTAGATTGTTCTACTGTCCCATGAGTTTCTAGTTCTATTCTCCATGTGAGGTCTATGTTCTTTACAGCGTTTACAATGCAACTGCTTTGATATAATTTAGGCAACACTACGAAATCCAATCAAATCAATTGAGACTATAGACATCAAGTTATGGAATAATGCCAACGAATGAGCCATTTGCTTAAGAAAATATTTTTATCTACCAATTTGTATCGCATTATAAAGTAAAGAAAATTATATTTTTATGCTAGTATAGTACTGTGTTCCAGGCTGAAGATATACATAGAATTGAATTTATTTCGTTGGTGTAAAAATAATTTTACGACAAGGAGTGACCATATACCTAACGTCAATTGATCAACATAGCTAATACAAATTCAAGATAATGACTTATTATGGAATGTTTAATTCTATCGCAAGCACCTAAAAGTATCGTACTACTGAAATTACGATATTTTCTTTAAATTTTTATGCTATTATTAATTTGAATATAAATAGTGACGTATCATTGCAGATGTTCCAGGTATTTCCGCCGGCCAAGTGGAAGTCCAGTTAGTCCAGTAGCGAATTGTTATCAGTAAATCAACCGAGGGAGGCAGCAGCGCGATCCGGTGCAGGGTCTAGGCATTGGCAGAAGGCGGCTATCATCATTAATTTATTAGTGTCTTAGGGTATGGACTTCCGTTAAGAAATGAGAAAAGCCTAGGATACACGCTAGGATATACACAACGCTGAACAATATGCCGTTTCTTGCCTTTGAGATCAATGAGTAAGGTATGCAGAGGTTTTTTTTCGTATAATTTTGTAGAATATGATGTGCGTATGAAAATTGGGGACCGATTAATGATCTGTGATATTCATGCGACGCGCGATCCTCAGGTCATTACGCCGAATCTGTGTTCGCTGGCCCGACTCAACGCAACGCCGCGCCGCAACGGTATTGCGACTAAGGTTGCCAAATAAGACGATGATAGTATTGGCACTTACGTGAAAAAAATAAAATATAGTAATTGTATAGTTTTATTCCTTGTTTATATATTATTCCATATTTTTGTCATAGTCAATTTACCTTAATAAGGTCGTTACTTTTAAACAGTTTTTTAGGCATTTAGGCCACCTCATGATAATTGGTTTCTGGGGCCTCATACTACATACTCAAGGTGGAAGAAGACCGAAGTCCTATCCGACACGAGGCTGGTGGCACATAAATGCTGGGCTACTCCTGAGAGATAAGTTTGAACGCCTATGTGACATATGTGTAAACTGTCTCTTCATGTTTATAGAAATAACAATTTTGAATTTCAAAATAAATATCAGCTGGACGATACATATAAGTGCCAACCATCGAGAATTCTCAACGGTGTGAGGCCGTCGGAGCGGTTTACCACTCCGTTTCATATCCACGAGTGTCGCCTTCAATTTTATTTACACTTCCTACCTGCCGACATAATTATTCAAATAATGTCATAATATTCTTTATGCCGTTCCCCGAAATCAAGTCTCTATAGAGACGGCCGTGCAAAAAAAAAGCAATCGTGACAAAGTCTCTCAGTTGCACGAATTCAAAACCGGTGATCGCGATACGCTCGCATAATAAATTGATGATATTTTTAACTGCTTAAGGTAACAATGTATAAAATTAATCAGACGACAGGAGCGACACAAAAGATTAACCAGCTTAGTATTTATTATCTCGCTGGGTGAACGTCCGAAACCTGAACTGCCCGTGCCGATTGAAACTACATATTTGGTTATGTTAAACTTGCAGTTGGCAGGAGTTCTGAGACAACAATACTGAAAAATATATCGATATGTTATCATATCCATCGCACACAGGAAGGTGTAAATTTAGTGCCTTTATTTTGCTGGTATACACGCTTTATAAACCCTTTGTGTTCCTTTCCAGTTGAAAATTTCCTTGCGAAATACCAGTAAGTAATTGCAATAAGTAGCTTTACGTCATAGAGAAACAAAAAACGAATTCAATTCTTTATAAGAAATAATTAATATATCCTTCACTATTAGCCTTCAAACTTAGAAATTTCGCTGATGCACAAAATTTTGCTTACCTACGACAAATTGTACATTGTATGACTGTAATACAATACTCGTAAAAGTAATTTCGGAAACGTATTGTTTTAGTAAACCGACCCCCTCGGCTTGGTGCGTCGTCATTCGCATGTGATTATCATCAACGTATGTACATCGAATTGAACGATACAATCGTAGAAAAGTTTTTCACCTGTAATATTATATATATAGAAAACAACATTCACGTACTACAATAAACGGTCAATAACAGACATTCGCGAGAAACGAAAGTGTGCCATCGTAATGTGATAATAAAAGTACGATATTGCTCACGTATTAAAACTAGACTATTGAATTTTCCGCTTGATTTTGACGACAACGGTCCGTGAATGGAACTGTGTGTGACGTCTAGCTAATCCAATCAAGCGAAAAGTGAGAGAGACGAAAAAGAAATTCGAGGAATTCAGACTGTAATATTTGTGCGGGTAGTGCGGGGGCACTACCGCTGCATCTATTTCTGCCGTAAAGCGGCAGTGTGAGAGCTGCCGTGTTTCGCTATTGAAGGGTGTGGTTAGGCAGAAGACACTGGACAAGAGGCATTCCAACTTAGTCCTCAGTAGTAGCAGCGCATCCACACTTTCGTCCTATTTGAGGTTGGATGTCCATGAGCTGCAGAGAACACTTAACATCAGGTGGCCTACATGCTCGTTTGCTATTCTATTAACAATAAAAAAAAAATCTGTAACTAGCTTTTTGTGATTTTCACTTTATATTACGTATAACGAACTGCCGAATCAGTAAGATCTTGGTGCGATATTTAGGTATGCAAAAGGTGTGTTCACATTATGGATTTTTTGTTTATTTATGTTCAGGATTTTAAAATAAATAAAAGATAATTACACTTTTTTTTGGGTCAATTTGGAAGCAAAACAATCGTCAAGTTATTATTTACAAATATAACTTTGTCATAAGCTACTTAAAGCTGTGTATCGCCTTAATGCAACTTAGAAAGCGGAGTGTTTATCACTATATAGCTAGAGATTTATCAAGTAAACGCAAAATTATTTATGTTGTTTAATAAAATTATAATGCATAATAATACATTACTTTCTCGCCATATAAATGTATTAAATTTATTACCGTAATTATTACAGGTGCTTGAGAGGTTACAAGCCAATGTGCACTCTCCTTTGCGTAAAACCGTTCGGCAGATTCATGTCGCGAGACAATATGGACTCGTCGCCGAGAGGCCAATACATACATATATACAAAAACT
Source organism: Doberes anticus (assembly GCA_018250115.1). Lineage (NCBI taxonomy): Eukaryota > Metazoa > Arthropoda > Insecta > Lepidoptera > Hesperiidae > Doberes > Doberes anticus. Next base: position 7,435 of record DWKW01000207.1, on the reverse strand, counting down.
CAATGAAAGTCGAAAGTCACGCTTTCACTTGTCGGCGGCATTGTATTGTGCCTCACTGTACCATACTATTTTTTTACAATGAGGTTTTATATAGCTAATGGTTGAATTATCACTGGACGCCTAGGTGATTGGGTCAGGTAAGGCTATTACGAACAAATTACTATGGCACACTGCGGTCGGGCACGGCCAGTCAAAAGCTTCGCGTGTTTATTAGCGAGTCAATAGATTTAATGTGTTGTATTGTTAGGAAAAAAATGTGTGGTAATATAATTTAACAAAGTGGAGCAAATATCTAGCAGGAAATGGAGCCCCAAATTCGACGGAAACATTCTTGTTTAGAAACTATATGAAATGTTCAGAACGTAATCATTAGCTGAACGAAATAAATTCGCAGTTGGAAGTTTTCTGCATGCAGATTTGTTGTCTTTGACCTTCGGTGTTAGTGAAGGTCAACGACAAACGTTATCATCGGTGACCTCTTTTGTTTGATGAAAATTCTAACTTACCAGTACAGAATTTGCAACAACATCAGCCAAGTAACACAACGTTCATCTGAATTGCTCATTTCATTCCTTTAAAACCTCTCTTGCCATTACATAGCGCAGTAAAAAAATAATAAAACTTGGGACAGGTAATTGTAAAATAGCAAGAAAGATCAATGCACTTTTCGTAGAGGCCAGCCCCTCTAGTGTAGTAAATATACATAGGCGACGGTGACTACTTTTCATCGGGTGGCCCATCTGCCTGTTTCCTTTAGTATAAAAAAAGAGGTATCGTGTGCAGCATGAGCGAAGAGTCCATTCGCCCTCGGGCATAATTCACGGTCGGGCATTACGAGAGAGACATGGGGCGTGGCTTTTACGGTCGCAACTACCTGAACACGACTAGACCGCGTACCTAATAATTGAACTTTGACCGTCACGTCTCGCTGACCAGACGAGAAGACACCGAGTCACCATTAAGTTTTAAAAAATATTTAAGACTGACAAACGGGCATACGGGCCATCTGATGGTAAGCGGTCACCTTCGCCTATAGCCGATTCCAAGACCAGAGTTGCCTATACGTCACCAGATTTGAAGGACTCTTTTTACACCTTTACTAATAATCTTAGTTTGAAAGACTCTGAAGACGATATGGACACGATTACATTTACTGTCGCCGAGAATCGAACCTTGAGCCTCGATGAAGTTGGAAAGTGCCACTTGTGGCAATATTTTTCCAATGTTAATATTTTATTGATGAATTAGCACATGGACTTGTCAAATTATACTATATGCCACAATATTTCAAATTTCATCAAAATATTTGCTGGTCTTTGTGCAGTAGTTATTTATGTCATAATATCATAGTTATACGTTCAATTACACAATAACCCCTACCGGCTTGAAAGGGCCATAGAAATTGAAATACAAGTGTTATTCTTATTGTCTTTCGCACGCACCTGATGACCCCGCTGAAGTCGGGAATTTCTGTCTAGACTTTTGTCAAGAATCCTATTGTTACAACCACAAAAACTTAGCTGTATGACAATATGATACTTTCTAATCTAAATGTGGACTACGAGGTGGACAAATGTGGTCTTTTATTTGATTCTGGGTGATTAAGAAGTGTTTAAGAGAAGCGAAGTGTTAATATATATAATATATACATATATATGTATCTATTGACTCTCAATAAAAAACATACATTTTACCGTTACCCCACATAAACCACAACTCGTTAAAATTAAGCTGATTGTTCGGTTTTGGCCATAACCTTCGGCCGAAGCCGAGCGTTCAATATGACTGACAATATGATTCTTAGAATATGGACAATGTGAAAAGAAAATCTTATTTTTGTTTGATGCGTTATAGTGATGATAATTTATTGTTAATATATTTATTATATAAATAAATTCCACCGTGAACCTTACTTACTCATTAAAAACATAAAACTATTTGCATGTTACTGAAAAGAATAGAGATTTTCTGGTTTGAATTAATATTACAACATGCATCCAAAAGCTTTTTAATAATCTCACACATAAAGCGGGAAGGTAGTTATTTACCTAATATAAATAAAATTTAATAAACAAAAACATGTGTACAGCTAGCTCACACGCGCTAGAAGTGAAACCTTAAAAAAATTAAACTTAAAACAAAACATCGCATAAAGAGCAGATCAAGATAATAGGAAACACTGTATTTATATAATGTATTCTATCTCATTCTCTCGCAGGCTACATCCTATAGATGTATATGTATGTCTCTTTTTCGTCTCGCTTTTTCGTTTCTTTGAGTTTCAAATTACAACGGAGCTAAAGAAGTTTTCACTTCAATAATCCCCCGCACCACGTGCGACCCGTGGGTAACGTTGGGCTCTGTATCCCTGTATGTATATTGGGTTACGAAGCATGGTAGTCAACCTCTCAAATTGCAGACAACACCTTTATATTACTTGTTTATCTTGAAGGTTTTTTTATTCCGCCAGGATCACGTTCTGTTTACGTTACACGTAACGTTCTAGTTACTCTACATATAACACAAATGGGATTTCCATCTGTCCTTTAAACTGGCATCTAATCTATAAACAAACCTGTAAGCCACTTTTACTTCGATTAACATTGCTTGATTGTTTGTGACCACATAAAAGGACAGAATACTTTCACATCTTTTGTTATAAATGTACTTTATATATAGACCTGTACGGGTGGAGCAGGCGGGGCGCAGCCCCAGGCGTGTCACAAGTCGCCCCAGATGATCGCGCGCTTCCCGCGGTCCACAGACGCGAGGAGGCCAGACTGTGGGTGCCACGACACCGCTGTCACTGCCGATCTGTAAAATATTTGAAAAAAATTAGGAGTTTTTTTTTAAATCGTGATTAAATATCAAGTTTTTTTTTAATCAAAGGACAAGCAAACAATCATGCAAGCTACCTAATGGCCTAATAGTTATAACAGCATTTGGACACTCACGTCACTCACCTAAAAGTTTAATTTAAATGGTACTACTGTGATTAGATTAAAGAATACCAAATTTTCTATTATATGTATATTTATTGTTATACATATTGTTACATTGACAAACTGTTCTTCACAGTACTATTAAAATACCTACTAAGTAAACATATAACAAAAAAATAGAAAGAAGGCAGGTAAAGGTTCGTTAATCTAATTAGCTTTTAACTTGGTACGTTTTGAATTAAGTTTTAAGTAATTTTTTAATCAAATATCGTTTACTCAGCTTCATTAAACATTTCGATGTATACCAAAACAGGTATACGCTTTTAAGATAGCTTTCAATATGAAATACGACTGCTTAATGACTACTTCTACTGATCGATGGCACGAGGAATTAAAAAAAAAATACGTTCACTAAAAAAGGTAATTTTTATCAACAAAAGAGCATTATATAAACAGTCTATAATTTTTCAGTACCTATATTTCGATATACGAGTACGTATATGTTATATTTCGATGAAAATTTCAACAAAAGCTTCCTTTTCCAACAGGCACAATGCACATACTCTCATAAATATGTAATCTAATAATAAATGTACATATTTTTAGGATTGTTACAATAGAAAAATATAAAATAATACTTCCTGTGTGTAATTGTCGTGTGTTAATAGATAAATCTAGCTAGAACTTCGTATAAATGAGTTATTGAATTTAAAGTAAAATGCCATATGGCGTTGATGTTTCCATCTACGAATGTTTATATTTCACACGTAGATGTCAAACCATATGCGAAATTCCTATATTTCATATATTAGGAAAGTCGACAACTCTTGCGTAAACGAGACTAATCAAAACATTACCACCACTTAACACTATAAGGGTCAGCAGATGTTCGGACTACGTTTCCTTCGGACGTGATCCAAAGGCTATGAATCAAAAATGGCATGAAACATTAATACTCAAGTAATATTGATATTGATAAATCGCACTTAGCATTAACAGCGCTAAGAGTAGATTGGAATCTTCAAAATATATTAGCTTTGACATTTTCGACGTGTACTTATCGCCTGGAAGTATTAAGCACGAGATATAATTTCAGACCTTGATTCACCTTTGAATGGGGTTTATCAAATCCATGAGAAAAGCTTTGTTACAAATAACACAATGTAAAGTCTATCTTACTTAGATTTATCAAATCGCATAAATAAAGTCATTTGTAAAGAATTATCTTCATCGATTTCCTTGTGCTTTGCCTGAGGTGATAATATATAGACCTGCAAATAATTTTGTATTATATGATTTGTCACCGAACAATTGTAAGATACCCAGAGGTAAATTTTAGGATGCAAACATTTATGTGAAAGAAACATTCTTGTACGCAACAAAAATGACCTAAGACTTTGACAAAATCTAAGTTCAAGGGGTCTCATGAAACGTTGCACTCACAGCTATATTTTATTACAAAACTTGTGCATTTTGCGTTGAAGTCGGGTGAACCGTTACGCTTCTCAGAATATACGAGCAGACTATGAACGGTATATAGTGTTATATGGCGGTATATTAAAAATATTATCTTGACGCTGAAACCTGTGTCACGTAGAAGATACCCATCGTGTCTTTTATAAAAACGGATGTCGGTTAATGAGGATGGTAAAACGTTCGAGTAAAAGGAAAAGCTCGAAACGTTTTTAAAGGTATCATGAAATATATTAGTGATAATGACATTAATAATATTTTTGCGGTGGGACGAAAGTCCCCAAGTGGCCTCCACCGGCAGTCTGCCTTCTATCTTGCTGCCGACGGTCCGTCTAAGTATTTCTAGTTAGTAAGCATAAGTATCGCCAAGACAAGTACGAGTAAATGTTAAGTTAGTCAATTTATAATTTTAGATGGATGGGTGTCCTGTTAAGATATTTTGTAATCATATTCAAGTTCTCAGACTCAATGGAAAGTCGCATTATGTGGTTGTACAGCTGGGCTGCCTCCTGTACTCTAATATCGAGGGTTAGCAAGCTGGTAATCAGGCTCGCTGTCAGAGATACTGTTCTACCAGCTTTTTTTAAAAGACATGATCGAAAACACAGTCTTCGCTCACTCGTTGCAGAGAGAACGATGCTCTCGATGACAAGGCTGTAAATGGTTCTAATTATACATAACTTCAACCATTATACGACCAAAGTGTAGTCAAGTGGTCAACTCCAACTTTAAATAAGATCGATTTAGTAATACTAATAGGATTACTTAATCACTACTATCAAGGAGCTGGATGCTTCAATGCCTAACACATCTGTAAGTACAAAACCTAGTAGTATAAGTATTATTGTTCAGGCTGAAGGCATAAGCTGTGGGATTGTTTCAGACAATACTTGAGTAAATTCTATCATCTCCTAAAAGATGGAATACTTAACGTAACAAAAGTCTTCAAGAAACGTCGCTAAGTTAAGTTTATTTTTTGAAGATCACTAAATCAAATGCCACACAGACGTTTATAATGTTGTTCAGATTATATATTTAATAAGTTTCATCTGTTAGGTGATAAATCCTTCACTAGCTCTTGTACTATAGACAGAAAGCGGTCAAGATTCTCGAAGTGTGATTTGAAACGAGCGATTTGACTTTGATAGTGTATGCAGCATATTGTGTCAATAGATTTATTTCAGTAATAGCTTTTGGCCCCATTGTCGTGGGTTTACGTACACTGCAGGGTCTATATAGACATAGATAACGGGGTGATAGTCCCGCCGACGCTCTACAATAGTTTTAACTTGCGACAGTTTCTGACATTGTCTGTGCAAAATTAATGATTCGTAGTCACGATCATCATAAAGCTGCCCGAAGGAAAGCAATTAATAACGTCTCCTATTTAAGACAGTGAATAAAAGTTATAGCAAAATAATGTTTTGTAAGTACTATATAATTCAGATAAATTATAACCTGAACAGCTTTAGCGTAAATTAGACGTGGACAGTTCACTTAATGTGCATTTCAATATTTTGAAGATTAGAAAAGTATTTGACGATGAGTTTGATTGTCGGAGGCCGGCATATCTACTTTACATCGTACAGGGCGAGGTCTCTCATAAACAAGAATTAGAGTCTAGTTGCCTCGGTTCGTTTACACATGCCGCTCCCGGTTGCCTATAACGAGCCCGCAGGAAACTCCAAAAGGGAACTGGGAAAGGCCGTAAACATGAACAAATCTCGCATTAATATACCGCATTTGTTGCCTTATTGAAATATAGCTTATTAAACGCAAATGCCTCCTTAAATATTTGACACCGTGTTTCGATTTTACTATGAATTATTCAGTGTACCGTTAACCTGAACGATATGATGTTATTATTGATTAGATTAATTTTGAAATGACCACTCGATAACAAGGTACCGTGCATTTTTTTTTTAATTGAATTTTTTGAACGTATTTAATATAATCCAATCAGTTTTATAGCTCTGGTTAGAGTTCGGTTAATAAATACGGATTGGATATGTTTTATATGAGTCACGTCTTGATTCATAACCGCATTACACGCCTACTATGTTAGGAAACAGGTTACCCAATAAAGCAATTTCAAGAATCTATTCGCGGCGGTCGATAGCCCTGCCAGTACAAAAACCATGCACCACGATTAGACTGTAACGATGTTCAAATATGTACATAACTCGCGTACTCTCTCAGTTTCGTGTTCCTATCTATTCAACATATTCGAATACACGAGTTAGGCGAACATAATTTGGTTAAGGGGATATTTATTATTCTATAGGTAAAATAAATATAAACTATGAATCTATGTACGTATGTGTGATAATAGAATCATATAGGTTAATAATAATATTATAAAGATAATAAATATTACAATCAGTTCGACTACATTCATAAAGGAATAAGCCAAAATTTTTAACAATTTTGTTAAGAAATATTTGCTCCGTTAAATACCCGTTGCAATACTGTATATAAAAATTGGTATATACTTTAGTTCTTTTCTCTAATTTAACATCATCAACCCATTATTGTCCCATTGTTGGGCACGGGTCTCCTCTCAGAAATGAGAGTGTTAAGGCCCTGTATGGTAAATTTTCCTCATTATTTATCCATGCATTAAATAATTAATTCTATAAATTTTACTCATAGTCAAGTATTTGATATCGAATGACAAATCGTTGCCATCGGATACTTTTGATACGACAACATTAAAAAACAAGTATACGTTGAATTGACACAGTAAATTAACAAGCAAAGTGGAGATGTTTTGCACAGCTTTAACTGGCCATTGGCCTGGCGATCTCTACTATTCAAATATTAATTTGTTTTTATTTCCTTTAAAAACGAGTTCGGTGGACATTTTAGATAAATTGTCGTAAACGTTCCTTTAAGTCGGTACTTTTTTTTATCTTAACAAAATAGCAAAGGAGTATGAAAGTAAACTCATGTTAAGTGGTCACTGCAGCCCATGGACATCCACATCTGAGGTTATACCTGTGGCTGCGATGCTACTCGTG
>DWKW01000206.1:0-19750 GCA_018250115.1 Doberes anticus | reverse complement strand
TATGAAGTGAAACATATGATTTCGGTAGCCTTGGTGGTGACAGTGGCATAGTAGGCAGCAAGTATTGGCCTTGACTTGCTATAATTGTGTATTTTTTGTTTATATTATTAAATGCTCGACGATATTGGCATATTTCGTTTCCTCTTGATTGATGGAGTATATTGATTTTTTCGACATGCACATGGCACCTTGTGAGTGTTACCTTCAGCTAGTTTCTGGGTGTGTTTTCCTTTGTAATAGCAAGAAATATTTGGATTGCACAGTGTTTTCATTAAAAACATAGATATTTTACTTCAATTTGTATAATTTTGACAATATTCAAGTATTAAGGTGTCTTAATTTACAAGTTTTTTTTTTCGGTTTTAACCAGTCCTATAATTACTGTAAGTGAATAACTGTAATATTTCATCAATCCTGCAGAAATACTGAAAGGAAATTACGGAACTTATATCTACTAAGTTGTCTTAAAGTTATTAATATGATCATAGATTTTCTAAAAAAAAAATTAGAACTATAAAAAATACCTCACACACTCATCAAAATATATAGATATATCAACACTAAATAACCCCAAAAAAATAATGACAGCTGCAAGTAGACAGATTTTGAGTTATAAACACCATTATATACTTATACGTATCACATTTTATGCAGCAAATTTGATGATTAACACAGTAGCAAACAGTAGCTAAGCTAAGTACTGTTGCCTTTTCAGTGTTTGTGTAGTTTTAATCAACAAGTGTAGTATTATAAATTTTTCTGAAGGATATTGCAGATGTCATTTAATTTGAGTTATTAAGGTATTTGTAATGCATCTAATGTCATCCGGTCCTAAAATATGACACTCAATGACGGAGCTTCATATGTTACCCTTGATTTTTTGTACCTATATTTTATGGTATGGGATATAAAGAATTAACAATCCTATAACTGTCTGAAGTGTTAATGCTCTGCTCTGCATGCTCTGTTACAGTGATTGCAATTACTTTATACTAAAAAAATATGTGCACAATTGTAATTTCAAATTGATACAATGAGATATAGTACTCATAAAGATATTTTAACATGTTTCCCTAAACCATTTTTCTTAAAAATTTAAGGTCTGTGGACCCTAATAACATTACATTATTGTCTTAGTTTAAAGAGACAAAAATAATCTAAATTGGATGTTCATACATTGTTATGAACGGGCTCTGTTAAATAATTATTACTGTTACTCAATTGTTCAATATTTCATCAGTTTATTGAACTTTAGGTTGCAAACTAAACGTAACTGATACATTCTTATTCCACTATACTCAAAAAATTGCATTATTCAGTATTAAAGAAGGCTGCATATCAATAAGTGTATTTCCATCAAATCATGATCTCTGCTGTATATGGTATGGTAGTAATATTGAAATTTTTAAAATTACCATATCTTATTGATTTTTTTCAACCATATTCACCATTCAATTGTCAGCCTTTACCCTGGGATTACGAATTTAATAATAATAAGAATTTAAAGAATTTTAAAACTGTAAATCTGAGGAAGGTAAAATATAAGACTTGAATATCAATAAAAAATTCACTGACTGTATAAATATATGAATAAAGTTGAACTACTTTGTGCTTATATACAACAAAGCTAAGCTGAAAAATGCATTCTTAAAATAGTTTAATTGTTCCTATCTGTTCAGCTCTTTGTCTTCTTTGTCTATAATAATCATGGAACAACTGACATAATTTTAATGGGACTTTTAACAAAAGACTGACTTATGTAAGTAATTATCTAAGCCAAAAAGTAATCCCCTAAGTATATATATATATGTATAGGTTTACGAAAAATTGTTAAATAATATGTAAAAGGTAAATTAATATATTTAAATAACACTGAAGGGACTGATTAACATTTTGTTTGTTTGTAAAAACAATTTACGGTCATTTGTATTCTGGAATTTTGGAAAATATTCTTCAATATAAATGAAATATTTATTTAAGGATTTTTTTAAATTTATACTTTATTTGAAAAAAAATAGGCTTTGTTCGCAAAAGTCCCATTAGAGGAGAAAGATTGTATACAATCAATTTTCTTGATTTTTAGGATATACAATGTACATCAATAATAATAAGACACCTGTTTCGGTATTTCGTAAAATTCACTCCTTAAAGCCATAGTAGGGGGTGAAAGTTTGTATTTAATTATGTTATTCTCGCCCAATTAAATCAATATTAATGTAATAAGTTAGTAATAAGCTGTCTGTATAAGTGTTTGTATAAAACCCATAAGCGTGTTGAATAGGGATGAATATGAGGGATGAAGGTTGAAATGGGAAAATTTTATTGCTGATATTTTAGGTCACAGTATTCTTCCAATTTTTAAAACAACTGCTATGGAAGGGTGCAGTAGGGTGTTATTAACCTACTCGTAAACAACTGAATGGATTTAAAATTAAATTTTATGCACTGGTATCCTGCATAAATTTATGAATTTGAACTAATATTCTTCAGCAAGCTAGCAACTTTGTCAAGTGTCATTGATTATTCAGCACTAGTTTTTCGTATGTGAATTATTCAGTTTTATATCTATAAATGCAAAATAGAAATTATAAACTTAAGTGGGTAGTTATAATTATCATTGTTATTTTGTGCTATTGTGACAAATTGCATTGATATGTTCAGTTTATTACATCATCAGGATAATCAGTAATTTGTATACAAGCTGTTACTCTCTTGGCATCATATTTATTAAGTGTATCCCTCTTCTGGCAAATTATAATCCAATCGACACTGCTGCTTATAGTGGGTCGTACAAAATAACATCCTGCCCTCGACATCAAGTTCCATTGTGTAGCGGAGACAGCTGCACTTCTCACTGATGTCTGTTGCTTTGTTTCTTGTTATATAAACTCCAATTTAGTTATTTGTCTAGTGATTTATCGACTGCATTTTACTATTTCACTTGTACTGTTCCTGTAGGAATATCTGATGACAATATTTGGATGGACTGAACTTTCAAAGTCTGTTTTTTTTTTGGGTTTTCTGTTGAATATTGGACGCTGAATATTTTCTTACTCTTCCATACATCGATTAACCAATACCATAATGTCTTAACATATGTTATAACATAATGTTATAGAATACACTTTTAGTATTCACATGAATAATATAAAATAATGATTTTACTTTTTCTTTTTTACAGGCACCTTGCCCATGCTGACAAAAAATTAAAATACAGAAGTAAGTCCCTACTTTTTTTCAGTTCACATTCTTTTCAGTTCACACTTTAGTGTAGCTTTCATATGGTTATTATTCCAAAGTTTTATATTTTATTAATGGGATAGTAAACCAGTATGCGCACAAGTCATCATCTAAATAAAGCCATAGTATGGTCTGAGATTGTACATGGATGTATCACTATCCTGATGACTAACTTGGAATGCCTCCTATCTAGTGTTTTCTTCCTAACATCACACCTTTCAAACCGAAACACTTTGTCCACACTGCCGCTTTACTACAGAATTAGTTCTTTGTAATAAGCTATAACATAAGATTCTACCATGATCACATAAGACTGACATTCTAAATTAGTTTTATTTCTCCATAGCCGAATTAACGGAATCCAGAATGGAACCATCGTGTTCTCATTCCAATTGTGACGTGTTTGAGAGAAGCACACTCCTGTTTGATAGTAACGGTGAAAGCAGGATCGAGAATGTTGCAATCATGGTGGATAAGTCCAACAGTCGTTGTCTGGTGAGACATCAAATTGACTTTCTCGAAAGAGAGGATTTTGAGGAAGAGAACAGAATGCTGAACCACTGCTCCGGTATGATGGTCGATGATGAATTACCATCAAATTCTCACTACTCCGCCAGTCTTTCCAGTGCCAATTCCAGCTTGGCTTCCAGTTCCGAGACAATATCTACGCTCTCGCACATCATAGGGCAAGACTTGAGCCTTCCCGGCTGCAGCAAGGACAACGATTTCGAGGGAAGTGATGTTACCATAAAGAACATGATTCATTCTCGAGTGTCACCATATCGGAATGAAGAGCCAATGAAGGAGGACTTCATGCAGAAGCTGTTGAACAGCGGGGTGCAGGAGAAAAAGGACTTTCCTATGGGCAAGATGTACAAGGCGGAACTGATGGACAACTGTTGTGACAATGACGATATGGACGGTATGAGCGGTCAGTCGAGTTCGAACTCAAGCAGCAGCTCGGACAGCGTGCCGTCGACATCGAATGCCGATAAGCTGCTGGGGCTTGACAGCAGCGGCAGACGCAATGAGCCCGAGAGCTCTAAGTCATCGGTGAGATATAGATTTCAATTGAAGAAATCGCTTTAATATGTTTTTTATGTCATCGACTTCTTTGTATTTGTATGCGGTCATCGGTTATGTTATATGAAATTAATATCTTCTATGCGTTACCATAGTATAACAATTACAGTGGTCAACATCGACCGAACCGATGGTCCTGGGTTCGAATCCCAGCTGGGCATTAATTTTAATAATTTTTTTTGTGCTTTTGTGTGCGTCAGTAGCACGCACAACATAGGGAATCCCAGTGTGGAGTGAAGGGTTATTTACTTATTGATCGTCTTCTAGAACTACCAGTACTGCGACGGCGATGACGACTCGGACGATGACGTGAACGAGGAGTCTTGGTGCACTTGTCTGTCTTCCCATGAGGTAAGTCTCGTGTTATTGCGGGATAGCCTGTGAACAACCCATCGAATTGTTTACCATAACCAGATATCTTGTTTGTTTCGCACAATTTTTCGAAGGAAATGAAAACAATCCATAAAGACTGATCAAACAGGTCTGCATTTTTTGTTTGGCCGTAAAATGGTATACATCGCTTTGTTTTCATATTATCGAACCGCGAATACCAATCCTAGCTTATCTTTCAGCAACAGTTGGCCTGTTATGTCTATACCTATTATTCTTAACAGCTAGGGAGCGAGCGGAACATTAATAAACTCTAATAGAGTACGCTAGTGCTTATATAAGATAATGTCGATTCAACTAGTCGTTTTATATAACGCGTATACTACAATATGATCGCGGCTTCACTCGCATATATTTCATCCACACTAATATTATACATGTGAAGTAACTGTCACTGTCGAACCGCTAGGTCGATTATGATGAAATATACGGTGATAGTTTGAAACCTAGCTAAGAACATAAGTTACTTTCAATTCAATATACAATTTCAATGAAAATATGTCTTAGCGCTGTCCATGAACTTGGCATATTATATATTTTACATTATATGTATTCCTTTAAATCCTAAATACACGCGGACGAAGTCGCGGGTATTATCTAGTCCTGAATACATACTATTTACTGCGACACTTTGTGAAGATGTATCGAACCGTGTTAGTTACAGAATCTTAACAGACAAAAATACTTAAAAGATTTTCATGAAATACACGCATGAGTTCTCGAAAAGGACTTATGTTAGATTTGAACGCGATTGACCAAGCAAAATCTTGAGATACTACTTTACATCCCTGTAGTATTCGCCGTTATACTGATGGGAGTTCAATTAAATTGATCTTTCCTGATCGCAATTGTGCATCGTTGTCGTGTTCACGCGAAATCTGAATCTATGTTTTGTTTCAATTGTACGAAAAATCCATGCTTACAAATTGAAATTATCGCTTAAGTTATCGACATTGTATTTTTAAAACTTTAAACATTGACCATTCCGAGTCCAGAGATAACCTTTTCAACATTTGAGTTACACATCGTACGATATACGATTTCTTTGTTACGTGTATCTGTATAAAATCCAGTTAAAATCTATTCGTACAATATGCGATTCTAAATATTCAGTTATATTATAAAATTAAAACTTTGACGGTGTTGAGTCGTTGAGTTCGTAGGCCTCTTTATTCCGGCGGTCACGTGTCTCTGATTATGGGGCATTTGAAATGTCAACGTGGAAGTCTAGCTTTATAATTTTGAGTACAATAGCTACAATATAAGTCTTATCTCGGACTATTGATACCACGCCTTGTGTGTTACCCCCACACGCGGTATTTTCGACAATCCTATCCGCATGACATATGCTATGAGATATGTTCTAAATTATATCCATATAACACATTTATTTTGAGACGGTTGGTTAGCGGAAGTATCTGTTGTATCTGTTTACTAAATGGTGATCACATCGCGATTAGATTTGAATTTAAAACGCTATTTTATCATATTTTTAAAATAATTGTTTTACGTAAAATTGTAGTTAAAAAAAATACGCGTGATATTTATATTTTTAGAAAACGATTTTTTGTTACTATTTGTTGTACGGATACGTAGTTATTATCCTCTTTCGTAAAATCGCGTGGATAAAGGGCGATATCGAAGATGGCACTTTCATTAAAAATCTTGTGGGGATATTGACTATGGCTCTTTCATTAATATCACGTTGCGGGTGGGTACAAACGACGATTCGCGACGTATCGACAATATATTAGTACTCGGCTCGGTATTACGACGCCAATCGTTGCACTTTTGCGGCGTAGACAACGTACTTGCGTGACAACGTAAAGAATTTAGTGTAAAATTATGTCTTACAAAAGTATAACCCGACCAAAATATATCGGAACAGGCGCCATTCAACAGCATTCAAGTCTGGAAGACCACAATTATTCCAAAAGGATGATTAAAAATAAATTTTCTTTGCAGGACGACGATGATGAGGATGAACCGGAACCGGATGAAAGGTTATGGGTGAGTATGATTTGTATCTTCCGATAACGTTTGTTTTTGGTTTATTTCCGTTCTGCTAATTGGGGTTAATATTTTTTTTAACGATCGATACGTAAAGGGGCAGCCCAGTGGTTAGACAATCTACTTCTTATACCGGTTAAGTTAAACAGTGATAGCCTACTATGAAATCGGATTCCGCTTCCACCTAGGTTCGAATCCCAGCACGCATTTTTAAATTTAAATTCAAATTCAAATACGCATTTTTAATTTTTCGAAGTTCTGTCTATTAGAAACGAATTATCTAATGGTTTTAACTAAAGGAGAACTGTGATGTAATATTGCCATTAAATGCCATTTTGAAGAACCCCATCAGAAAGAAGCTGATGATAAAACACATGAAAAATAAAAACATTTTGTTTGTCTCCTGACATACCAATAATAGTTTTGCGTCTAAAAGTCAGATTTCGCAACGATCGAACTTTAGACTTTATTTCTTAAGAAGAAAGTCTGCAATTCCAAAGAACGTCCTACCGACTAATTGTGTTCAATTGAATTCTCGAGACCTTGACAGCAGCTGTAACAATAATGTACCTATTATGATTCTCGCTATTAACTATGAAATAAAATGATATTTAGCATTGAAATAACGTGCATTTAAAGTTTTTTCTAGAATCATTCGCTTGTAATAGGAAAACGTGTCGTTGCGCTTAGTTCTGCCGTAAAGCAGTGCTCGGCGTTTTCGATGGCACGGTTGAGCAGAGTGCACTGAGACGTTCAAGTTGGAATTGGTCTTTAGTTTAATCTGCATAAGACCTCGGTTATATTTGAACGGATGTGGATGACAGTGCATGCATGCATTGCTACTCCGTTTGTTCGAACTTCGAACTTAACGATCGAGACTTTGTTTAGTAATTTGTAATCACAGGTTTTTTATTTTACAAAAAAAAAAACAAGGTTTACGCGAGCACGCGTTTCTAAGGCTCAGTCAGGTAGATTAGAAAAAAATATCACAAAATTACATAATTGATGTTACGTTCGACGGCGCGCCCATAGCGGACGCTCCCTAATATTTATTTTAGTGTAGGTTGCTTTTATGTCCGGCAGATAGCGCTTAAAAAACGTTTTTACCCATCAAAGGTGTGACGTCTACACATCGAATAAACTCATTTAAACACGACGTTGTGTCAAAATTTCATAGCAAATGGTAGAAAATTTTACAGTAAAAGTTTGGTAGAAAATTTAAAAAAGATACGCGATTTTGTACATACCAACATTTTAATAACAATAACTCTATACTCTCATCGCCACGCACTAGAATTCCCTGTGTCGAGGGTACCATGGACAGACACATAGATAAGAAAAAAAAACAGACCAGACGAGGAACAGAAATATAAATTCACCATTCGAATTTCTGCTGCGCTGAAATCGAACCCAGAATGGCAGATCAGCATGTCGTCATTTATATTTTTATTTACATAGATTATGTGTTTTGAAGGGATTATCACATGACGCTCTAAAATATACAGCGGCCAGGACATTGACAGACTATAATAGCCTTATCGAGAGAACTATTAATAGTAAATGTGTCTTAGAAAACAATATAGTGTGCTATTGAATATAATTATCTAAGAAATAAGGTACACAGTTAATCTTTCGAGCAATATAACAGTATATTATCTATTAATTTAACTTTAAATAGAAGCAACGACAGAGCTATATAACATCGCTTTAAATATAACTCAATTTATCATTAAACCACAATTGTCCCGCTACCGAGCGCAGATGAGAGATGAGACGATAAGATTATGGTCATAGACCACCATGCGGGCCAAGTGCGGAATGCCGGACTTGACATGACTTTGAGAACATTGTGGAGAACTCTCAGGCATGCAGGATCCTTCACGATGTTTTCCTTCAATTCTTAACATAACTTCGAAAAGTTGGAGTAGCGTGCCGGGATGCGAACGTAGAGCCACCGGTACAAAACGTTGCGATGATACCTATCTATCGCTGCTCCACATAGTGACACCGTTAATAATACAAAAACATAGTCGAGCACTAGGGGCCTTATTGCTAAATAACAGTCTCTTCCGGGCAACCAATTGGAGTGGCTATCAGAGATGAGCTGGAGGGAGATAGGGCGGGGGTGTACATAAACTAATATTCTAATCATCATCGTCAACCCACTGATGGGCACGAGAGATCCCTCTCATCTCTCCATTTAGGCCATATAAGAGAACATTATGGAGAACTCTCAGGCATGCAGGTTTCCACACGATGTTCTCCTTCACCGTTAAAGCGAGTGATAATGAATTTCTAATACGCACATAAATAATCCTATCTTTCCTCAAGGCTATAGGATTGGACTGTATGCTTTAATGGAGGCTGAAGGCACAAACGACCACATGAGTTATGGTGCCCTCAGTCGTTGGTCTCAAACCAGGAGATAGGAAAAGAAAAACCAAAAAAATGTGTCGTCATAATAATCTTGTTAAAAATCCTTACACGACTCGCGGCACTTTACACAGCACTCACCTTTCCAGAGGAAAAGGCGCTACGAGCCACCGCCGCCGCAGGCCGCCAAGAAGTTCCGACCAGACGGTTCACTGATCACCAACGATCTTTGGGGCAATCCTATCCCCGGCCAGCCTAATAACAACGTACCGGCATCGCCCGAGTTGCGTCAGTGGTTGAATAGGTACGTCACCTAGTTGTCTATGTTAGTTTCTCATCTGTTTATTTTATAGAATTTTTTATCTGTAACACTTGCAAACCGGCAATTGGCGGTGCTCTGGAAAGTAAGTACTGGGCATGAAGCCTCGAGCGTGCCGCTACTCTATACGGGCTGGTGGAAAGTTTTCGGTACATATCTGTCTCATGTATCTGTCTGATGTGACAACATTTTAGAGGACGATTTTTAGCTTTCTTTGTGTTTCTAGTATAATTCGCTTTTATCTGTTATCACTAGACTACTTCCACGTGTATGGGAAAACTAGCCGTGGAAGGATTTTAGCTTTCTTTGTGATTCCAGTGTTATTTGCATGTATCGCTTCTTACTAGACGTACATATTTGAATTGATTAAATTAATCACCCTTATAATTTGTACCCTTAACTGATACACAAATCCTTAAACTGGGAATTCAGGATATATACCTATATATAGTGATAGTCTATATTATAATTTATGTTCATAGTGTAGTTGCATGTTTATTATTTTATAGAATGTAAGTAGTGAAATTATTTTTCATTTTTCTAGGTATAATTACGATCCCCTTAATGTGGTCTCATGGACCACCAGGGGTCCTCGCACTCCAGGTTAACGCTAAACCGGCCGGTTTAGCCGGTGACTCGCTATGTTATAACGTGGAAAATATGTTAATGTAGAATAATAGTATAACTTAGTAGTAGTCTGTTAATAAAGTTGATTTAACACAAGCTCGTATATCACTTGAATAGATCGCACCTACAATAATTTACTACGAATGTTTGTCACAGTAGCTATCGTTGCAACAATGAAGCCGACTGTGGAAATACTTAGTCCTAAGTCTTACGACCTAATTGCAGAATGCGTCAAATTACTGCTATCATTTTCCTGTCAGAAGTGCAACTGCGCGAATGTCTGCCCATTAAAGATGCACAATGCAGATAACTGCGACGCACTAATTGGTCAAATTGGTCAGAGACTCGAACATACAAATGATACGACACTGGTGACAGGCTCAATGCTGTGATTGTCGACAATCATAACGCGTTGATGAAACGCAGCGTGCAACATCGACTTGGCTAAAATAATGCAACTCGTATTGTCATAGGTCCGGTATCTAAGGACCGAAGCGAACATACAACATTATAGACACAAGGGACGAGTTTCATATTCTACAACAGTAACTGACGCGAAATGGGTCAGTCGTGAACGTACCTACACATTGTATAAGAAAACGTTTGTTCCGTGGCGACAATAGGATCCCTCGCTAAGAATGTTTGTCTCTTTCTTATGAACTACCCATTATCACTTTTCATTCTGCTCGCCCTCTTGTAATAGAAATCATAGATTTACGAAGCTCTATAGAAACCGTGGGTTTTGACTTTTATGTCGACGGCGTGCCATGCCACCCCCATCCCTTTACAATATTTTAGATACCTCTAAATTTCCTTCGTAACGTCTCCGACCGAAGACTTATAAATTCTTTTCTCTATCGAAACTGTAAAACAAATCACGAAAGGTTTGAAATTGGAAACAAACAATTGAACCTCTGATTTTATACAGTTGGAGCTAGTTTTAATTATGTAATCACGTTGACTTACTTGATCACTGTTATCAGACGTCGAATACAAACAATTTTATTGGTTTTATTTCTTTGTAATCGATGCATCACCGTATAATTTAGTAGTAACGAAATGCCAAATAATAAAAAATACAACCTTTCTGGTAAATAGACAGATTTCATCTGCATTCCGATTTTATATATCTTTCTGAGATTGTAAGAATTACGTACCACACAGCAGACCTTTATAAATTTCAAAGTCAAACAGGTGTTATACAGTATAATTTTCTGCGCATGCCTGAACAGATATTCAGGCACCGTGTTTACTGAGTCAGATTTATCAGACTCGTGTCAGCAGCGACGCCACGAGCACCATTCGAAGATCGCCTTTCAAAGTGTTGATTCGGGGACGTAATTTTGCACTGTGACATATCTATGTATCACGTCCAGGCGCTGCAACCAATAGCTATTATAAGACTATCTGATCGCAACAAATATCAGCCAATTTGTGGGCTCGACGACCACTTGAACCAATTTGAGGAGTCGATGTGCAATCAAAATCAATTTGTGTCACGCAATGGCCGAGTATAAATGTTGCAGATTCCAATCATGGTCGAACGGGGAGAAGATTCAAGCGATAGATGCACTGATCAACCGCTGCGCCGCGAGCCACGTCCGACACATGATGAAGTCGATCGAGCCGCTGTTCCAACGCGATTTCATCTCTCTCCTGCCCAAGGAACTGGCCCTCACCGTGCTGGGGTACCTGCAGCCGAAAGACCTGCTTCGTGCCGCTCAAACTTGCCGCTATTGGAGGTAAGCGTTATTACATTGTTTGCGCCTGCGTCGTTGAATTTATTTTACGATCCCCATTTATGTTTCTATTTCACGCGCAATTACGTATTAGTACGTAACTCCTCTATTCAACAACCGTTATTTGTTTGATTTTTAAATTAAAATAGTTTAGAAACAGTTATTAGTTCAACTTAGTTCCTAACTTACGGTGTAATTTACTTCTTGTTTGTTAACGTATTAGTCATGCTTACCATAGGGTCTTGAATTTATTATTCTTAATCCTACATACCTAACCCTTGCTCCAAAATAACTTTTAGTTAAAGGTCTTCGTCGCCTCTCGACCTTTTTGCGCTCGGTCACCGCAGTCTGTTAGTTGTATCGCGTTTCAAGATTTGTACATTCGGTTGGAATAAACGAGGCGGATCGTGTTTCATTAGTGCGTAGATGAGTGCCACCAACAATCTTCCGCTCAAGTGCCCCCGTCATGCCGGGTGACATCTGGTATACGTGCGTACTTCGACGGATGCCTTCAACTCTTCATTAAGACCGGTCACACGTCGTTGAGGTAGAAATTATCATCGTCGATGCATTTTAAACTGAAACGACGCGTACTCGCAAAACACTGTTAAAATAACGGATTTTAAAATTACGTTTTAAACGCTATCATTATTTTTGAAGTGAAATTAGGTTGTTTAGGTAAACATGTTTAAATGGTTTATTTTGATTTAAATCTAATTTAAGATAACGATGTTTGCTTTGTATAAAAACAATCATCGATGTGTTACTGTCCCAATGCTGGGCACAGGTCTCTTCCTCGAGATGTGGTGAAGATGTAGACTGTATTCCACCATGCTGACCAACTGCGGATTGTTGAAGTACACGTACATTTAAGTTATGCAGACATTTTCATTAGGTATAATATTTCGTAACGAATGAAACAATATGGCGCCGTTGTCAACCTGCGGTCTGCCATTCGGAGAGTCCTGGGTTCGATTCCCAGCGGGGCAGATATTTGAATTTATTATTTAATTAATTTATTATTTATGGGCTGCAGTGACTACTTAACATCAGGTGGTCTGCATGCTAGTTTGTTATCTATTAAAATAAAAAATAAAAAAATTGATAATTTTGACGACATTTTTGTATTCGTCGTGTTATTTATATATATATATTTTTACATTTTTATGTGTCGTGTTAGTCGACAGCGATTAGTGATTCTTGTCCTTCCCGTCGTACTCAACCGTACGATTGAAATGTCCCCTCAAGTCACACTGCACCACACACAGTAATTTCAAGATTGCAGGTATTACCTACTATAACATAACACTGTACTTTACCTAACGTCGTCGTACCGTCGATGTATCATTGTCGTAATATTATACCGTGAATTATAAGTAATATTATACATAGTAACAAACAGTCTATGCGGCTCGTGCACACGAGGCATGGCTTGTATACCGGATTAAATACTGTCATTATTTATGCTAGGTATCCTATAGGATACTTTTAGGCAGACGACACTGGACGGGAGCCATTCCAACGTAGTCCTCAGAAGTAGCAACGCATCCACACACAACCTCAGGTGTGGATGTCCATGGCTGCAGCGCCCACTAAACATCAGGTGGCCTGCATGCTCGTTTGCTATTCTGTTATTATAATAAAAGAAATAAAAAAATGCATTACGTTTTGTAAAATCAGGAGAGTCGGAAAAATTGCGAAGAACCAATCTTTTGAAGTTAATTTAGCCTGAATCGTGTTCAGACTATGTGATCTTTTTGAACTAGTGGGGTTTGCGTATAGTAAGCCCGCCCATAGAGGTACTCTCTACACATGAAGTGTGTGTTCCAGTTTTTTAAGTTAATAGCAAACGAGAATGTGCGAGAGCCATCTGACGTTAAGTGGTCACTGCAGCCCATTGACATCCAATTCAGACTTCAACTAGGCCGCAAGTTCTTTGAGGTCGTATGTTGATGCGGTGCTACTCGAGAGGAATAAGTTGGAATGCCTCGTGTCCAGTGTTTTCTGTCTAACTGCACAAGAATTACGTTGTTTCCTCGGAAGTATTGGGCCTTTACTTCTCTGTATTACTTTACTTTACGGGCATTTTCGAGAGACTTTGTGAAGAATTTACTTCGATAATATGACAACAGAACCCTACTCTCAAGAACTGTGCATCCGAAATGAGACCAGACTTTAGTATTTTCAGACGCTTTGAAGAATTTTTCGGACGGATCCGTAACTTCGGTTAGGTAGGTTATTTAGAGAGATTTTATGTCTCAATAGGTATCTTTTTTTTAAAATGTTGCAACGCCAATATGTCTTCCTGTTAATATAAACGGTCCCAGTGACCTTCGCCCTCTACAATTTATCTCAAGCAATGTGTTTTTCCGTTGATATGTCGACCTAGTTGCGACACTATGGTAATTCGAGAATTCATAGATCTGTTGTTTTGATCGTTTACGCAATAGGGTCGCCGGCGCATCGACATGCACATAAAAATCTCGATTCATAGGCACAAGCCGACAACAAAACATGTTAGCAGTAAGTTTTTCTAGGCCATGGACCGCACGTGAACAGTCACGTACAGTCATAGGTACATTGTGCTTAAGTACGATGGTACATTATAAACACGAAAGAACTTAATAATAACATTAAAGATGAGCTCAGATCAAACAAATGACTGTTTGAACGTGATCGAATATTTTCTTATTGAAGATTAAATTTCCACATGATTTTAATAATTGAAAGATTTATTAGCTTCAATCTAATAACAAGTTATCAAAAATCTTTTGTTCGTAAAGAATTGCAATTAATGAAAATTGTGACGCCGAACGAATATCGAATATAGAATGTACTTTAAAAGCTTATTAAATAACTTCTATAGTGGTCTTTGTCGAAGGCTCTACTGCCTCGCCACCGCCGGCGCACCTATTTCTGCAGTAAAGTAAAGTAAAGTGTGAGCACTGCTGCATTTCAGTTTGAAGGATGCAGTGAGGCAGACTATACTGGATAGGAGGATTTCCGACATGGTTCCTGGAATTGGGCTAAAATTATGCCTAGGGTACTTCTACTCCTGTGAGTAGAAGGCAAGGCATAATTTTAGCCCAATTCCACTTAACACTAGATGCTCGTTTGCTACTCCTTTAATATAAAACAAGATAGCTTATAATATCTGTGTTAGTACAGCTATGCATATAATAGTATGTTAGAAATTTACAGACTAAGCAGGTGTGTCGTAAGAGTTGGTAATAGAAATAATAAAGATGATAATTTGTAAAGTAGGTACTCGAGCAATTCTTTGCTTAGTTTACCGTGCAATATTCTGAAGAAGCATCGTTCAGCGTAATTCGACGCTGTCGTATTCAGCATATGCGTTGAACGCAATTTTTTTAGTGTCAAAAGCATTTATTCATGATCGTAATCAAGATATCTTTTAAATCCTCCTAGAACTGTCAGAAATTATCTTCTACCCATTACGTTTCTGCTTTTAAGTACGTGGTCTCTTCACAGAAATTAGTCCGTAGACCGATTATTATTTGATGGCCCGCGTATCTGTTTTAAATAAATTAAAAATGAGAATTTACGATTTAACTTGATTTTATGGTAAGCTTGGTTGATATATTTTAGCAGGAATTTGGAAACGTGATCGTAAAGTATCACGATAATCGTAAAAGATATAAAAATCTATACAATGACCCTTTTCTTAGCGTTTAGGTTCGTACCTAAACACGTCAACTAAAATTGTTCGGTAATGTTGGTTGGCTATAGTCTGGGTTAGACCGAGCAGTACGAATCTAGTAGGTACCATCTATGCGATTGTACGTCGTACAAGCAACCACGAAACATTTTCAGATTCCTAGCCGACGACAACTTGCTATGGAAGGAGCAGTGCCGTCGCATCGGACTGACGACGCTCAAGAAGATGCCGCGTTCGTCGCCTCGTTGCGCGAGCCCCTGGAAGGCGGCGTACTTGCGCCAGTCGCTTATCCAGGAGAACTGGCTCCACAAGCCGGTGCACAGCCCCATCGTGATGCTTGGCCACGACGACCACGTCATCACCTGCCTCCAATTTTACGGGAACCGCATCCTCAGCGGGAGCGATGATACAACTCTGAAAGTCTGGTCCGCTATTACCGGCAAGGTGAGTTTTGATATTACTTCTTTATTTCATAGGTGGAAAAAATTGTTTTATGTCATTCACAGCTGCGATGTACGGAAAAGACGGAGTATTCTAGTTTAGTTCTAGATGGGAGCAACATATCTATTAACGCCTACAATTAGATTTGTTGCCATCCTTGAGATCGGCTACCATCTTTGTTATCTTCAAACCTGATAGTATAACAGACCATTAGCGCGACGATTTCATCAGAAGAACTTTATACGACGTTGGTAATTTGACCTATTTCGAATTCCTTCCATGTTTTGAAAACATTGTTAGTATTTTGTTTACAAGGTTTCAGCAGTCACCGATGGAAGAAACGTGATTTTTGGCGTGGGCACGTGTTACTTGATGAAATGCAATGAGAAAAAGTTTGGGATTTTTTTGGGTTTCATGGCTTTTTAACCGTCGGTACTCTGTTTGCTGTTTTATTAAATTCACGTTCAAAGGTATCGGGTAATCAAGAGTGTTACGACTACACGTGCCGAAAATATGACAAAAATGTTGATCCCCGACCTATCCACGTAACGTGGCGTCTAAGTTCTTCTAGACTTTACCATTCCACAAATGCACGAAAGTCAAAATACATTAAAAAGTGAACATTTGTGACAATTACATCACAAAGTTACATGCCCGAGTCACGTTTTATAAGTTCACGTGTGAAATGTCACTATTTATCGTCTTGTAGAGGAAATCGAAGCTTATTTCGGATGTCCATTACGATTCCGCATGAATGAATACATTTCTGAAAAAACGGAGTTCATCGATTTCCGATAGTAAGGTTATTGCTCCCGATTCAAGTCGAATACATGTTAATATGAGTGCTGGATATACATTAATACATTTGCGAAGTATTTTACATTTAAAATGGGATTTCTTTTGACATTTTTCAACGGATCATTGTAATCGACGTGATTACAATTCCCAATAACCTCGGAAGCACAACTATGCTTTTTTTATGGGTGGAATTATATATTGGGACGCTTTAACAGTCCTCGGGAGTGGCAACGCATCAACTTGCGGCCCTCAGATTGGACTTGCGTCTGTGGTAATGAAGGTTTGATGTAGAAGTCCATGGTCTGAAGCGACCACTGAACATCTGGTGGCCTGCATGCTCCTTTGCATCTATCATAATACAAAGTAAGCCCGATGGCAGCGGCCGCCTGATGTCACAGTTTTCTTTTATAATTTGAAAGAAAGAAGCACATTTTATTCGTAGATATGCTACTGAAATACAAAAATACAGTAATTCTTGTCGCGTTTGATGAAATTTCTGTTATTCTATTAAATTGTATTTCCTTATCAAAACAATATGTTTTGATGTTTTGTTAAGTGGTTAGGCTAAGATAAGGAAACTTTAGGTAGCTCTAGGTTTTCGACAAGCTTTGACAGCTGTTACTCAACTAAAAAAATCAAAGAGCACTTCGAAGCGATGTATGATGTAACCGTAACTCGTACTTAAATCGTAAATGTTGTATGATATCGTGTGATCCTATCATATTTCTACTATTTTACGTTATCATACGCATGCAGTTTTACAAAATCGCGCAGTAAGGCTTTATTTTTAAGATCGGAATGTAAAGCGTAGTATTATTATAATTGTGTAATTTGTATTTGCTAAGGGTGCAAATTACCTGATTCACACGGTTATCCAATTTCTAATAGCACAGGATAGAAAAATAAATGCGATATAAGGTGCTAAATGGATTTTTATTTCAATTGAAATACGCACGCAACGTAATCAATAGGTCTGCAATTACAGACATTGCGTAATCAATGCTTGTTTGAGGACTTCACACGGCTTCGTATGCATTCTGGAGAACTGTATGCATTGGTTTTCTCGCAATAGTTTCCTTCGCCGTTATAATTATTCGTAGAACACCGCGGTGAAAGGCCGTCGTTCCATTGAAACGGATGCAACTGCCTTAAAACAAAACAAAATAATGATTATTGTAATATTACGATTGATTAAATTTACAGAATAAATTCAATACATAGAGGATATGAATAAAGCTCGTGTATTTCCTTTACAGTGCCTTCGCACCCTAGTGGGCCACTCTGGCGGCGTGTGGTCGTCTCAGATGATCGGCGATCTGGTCATCAGCGGCTCGACTGACCGCACTCTGCGCGTGTGGAACGCAAAGACCGGACAATGTCTGAAGGTGCTCGCTGGCCATACATCAACGGTGCGCTGCATGCATCTTCACCAGAACAGGTACGTAATAAGGAAGAGATTCCATCTCTTCTTCTGTCTTCTCTTATTTCTTCTGTTATTACAAGACTGAGACAGTGGCACCGCTTATTTCCTCCGTATTGTAGATAAACATTTATTATATAGTGATGGTCACCAACTTGGTACCTACTAGTGGCAACGGATCTGCGTGTGACTTCATATCCAATTCCAGTTCTACTGTAGATCGATGGGCAGAAGATACCACTTTGAGTCAGGTATTGTTATCTGCATGTTCTTTTGCTAATTGTTTTAACCTAATTATAGTATTACTGCGTTGCTAAGATAATTATCCGAGTATTGACTATACCTACTTCTGTATTCTGGTTTTAAAAAAGACCTGCAGGTTTTAACCCCAGCACGAATCTATTTGAACTTGAGAGAAACGTATTATCAACGTCCGTTCGACGTAGACCATAGTGAGGTTTTGTCTGAGAGTTTTTTTTTATTTTTCTCAAAAAGTATTTAGGCTCACAAGTGTGTGCGTGGTGGACTGAGGTGCTTCTAATCTCAGATTAGAGACTCGCACCAGCAGTGGAACAATAATAGGCTGCTGCTGATGACGACACCGATAATCTGTAACATTTTACCGCAGTCTTGAAATTGAAATATTTTTGAAAAGGAAAGAATGATACTGGCTTGAGAGCACCAATGCATTTTCGAATTCTTAGTTTTACAGTCAAGTACTTACCGCAGTCAATCACTCATTCTCAATCTGTAGATCCCAATCGGTCTGGAAATAACTTTTTTAAAACCCTTCAAACTCATAGTCTACTTGTATCGTTGTCGCAATGGAAAACAGAGAAAAGAACAGAAACATCCAGATCGGGTACAGAAATTTAAATCCATCGTTCATATTTTTGCTCGGCTGGGAATCGAACCCAGGACGGGCCGAACGACAGACCGGTGTTTTGACCACTGCGGAACGCCATAGGGAACGTCAATATATTTATATATGTATTTCCTTGAACAATCTGAGTAAACAGACTCGGCAGGTGTTAGGTGCGGACATTTGTTACTTCTATAAAAAATATTGCATTATGCAGATAAATCTATCCTGACTTATGGTATCTGACAACAAAGCGAATATTTTGAATCAAATCAACATAAATTCATACTCTGGCCAAGCAAGTAGATACTACCCGCGTCGAAATAAATCTTGTTTTTCATTTCGAAAATGTTTACCGTTTTTTCAGAGCCTTGATATTGAGAGGTGTTAAGTGAACCATTTTTCCTCAATGATTGTCCTATTTGTTCCGGCCCCCCTATTGGGGTCATTCTCATAAATGAGCGTTCCCTGTGTCGTGGATACCATGGACTCAGAGAAACAAGCACACAAACACCCAGACCGACGGACTCACTCAAATTTCTGCCTCGCCGAGAATCGAACAGCTGATCGACCATGTGCGAACAGCCAAGTGAATATTGATGGATTTATCGCGCCTTTCTCGAGCATACATGTTCGTTTCTTTTACGCATTTAACTTCGTAAGCAGTGATAACCATAATATGATAATCCACAACTCATTACTTTCCCACTGCTGGGCACGGGTCCCACCTCAATTGAGAAGGGTTGTGGCCTTAGTCTGCCACACTGAC
>DWKW01000205.1:0-19804 GCA_018250115.1 Doberes anticus | reverse complement strand
ACCTCAAAACTTCAACAATACTGTACATAAATAAAAAAAATCTTTGTTTACAAAATCGTTAATCTCTGAAAGTTTTTTTTGTATAGGTATGAAATTCTGATCGCGTGATTTTATATACCTTCGATAGGTGTATACAGATATGACGGGAAAAAATATTTTTTTATAAACTGTCGAAAGTAACAGCAATTATTCTAAATATATTGAAAAAATGTGCTATCACTCGCCTATTTTTCACTAATCAATCTGATTATACCATAGCAACAATAATAAAAATAAAAAAACAATTCGTTTGGACGACGGACAGAACCTTTTATTTTTTTTGATAAATTATTTTATGTTTAATATGCAGAATTCGAGTAATATTCGAGCCTATAAGGATACGTAAAAAAATCACGGGAGTGTAATTAGAGATGTTTCAATAACATTAAAAAACATTGTCACAATTTTAGCAGAAATTAAATAGGAACTAGTAATAACTATTTTAGATGTTTCAATTTTTGTTTGTTGTTTGTTTTTTCTTTTGTTAATCTTTATGCACTAATAGTTCTATTAATTTTAATATCGTATTAATCATAACTAAAATAAGCTCGACCATGATGCACGCCTGTAACCAAGATATTGTCTTTTACATGTATGTAGACTTATAACTTTCATTAAGCTTGCACATTTTTTTCAGTAGGTTCAATTAAACTTGGTGAATGTTTTGAGTTTTCGCTCGTGGATACTGGCTATTTTTAAAAAATACCATAACCATACAAATATAAAATATACAGTAAAAAAATATTACATTAGTCGTATTTAAATTAATCGCTTTCACGCCCTATGTAGTTTTTTTACGAAATATTGTATGTCTTGCTGGTTATCTTCTACTAATAATAATAAAGTAACAAAAAAATATATAATCTATTTTCAATTCAGGTTCTGAGACACACAATAGAACATAAAAATGTTCTTAATTGTGTCCAGACAAAACTAAGGGTACCTGGAAACAGCCTTATTTAAAGCAATAAAAAAGGTTTAGTTTTGATGGTGGTAGTCTTGTTTCAAGCACTTGTCGGCAGCGACATCACCGCGTCACCGTGTTAAGATAAAGGTCTTAGAATGACCGAAAGTCTTAGAAATACCACCATAAATTCAATGTTTTTCAAAAAAGACGTTCAAACTTTAAAACTAAAACATTTTTTGACACTGTAAAATAAATTGATGATTTACCGATCAAAAATTTTTTTCCACTTAATGAAAACTGCTTTTCCGACTGATATCAGACTTATTTTTAACTTACGACTCGCCCCAGTTTCGCAAGGGTGCAATTTCCCAATGCGGCATCATTTGGTCCGATCGATTTAGTCACGTGTCATGTTCTATTCGATCAAGTCTATCGGTCGGCGTTATGATATTGGTCGGCGTTATGATATCGGTCGGCGTTATGATATCGGCCGTTCAGCACACATATCTATCTTCTTGTTATTTGTTTCGTTATTTTATAGTTAAACGTATAGATACGAAATGTTGATTATTGTGTACAGATTTCAAATTTAGCGACTAACACCTTTGTTACGCGTATTTTAAAATCACTTATATAGTCTTCAGTATTCATTTAAATATTATGTCAAGGGCAACTTCAACGTAACGAAAATAAATACTCAAGGTTACTACCTTATTTATCTGGACGACGATCGATGCTTTATTATTCAAAATAGCTTCGCAAATAACTTATTATTCTTTATAAATATGTAAAAGATAAAAATGGTTACTGTGAGTGTACATTAAGAGATAAGGGATATGTGCCTTCACGGACTTATTTGTAGAACTTTTTGGGATCTGCAATAGTGTTCTAATATTTATAAATTTAAAATTAGAGTAGATTGCACATTTAAACCTACCGAAAGAAATTATATAACTGGCAGTAAATACCTTATCAAAACCTGTTGTGTAGCTTAGAAAAACTAAGCGGTTAAACAGAAAGTCGCGGGTAGAAACTTTGTTTTATACTAATCAAAGATACACTTCGCGAAACGCGCTCGACGTGCAGATTTCGACAGTCAAGCCGTTCGTTTGATTAGTATATAGTTCAACTATATCTCGCAATCAAATATGTACGTATTAAGATCTTCCATAATATTATTTAAACTTTGTTTTATCTGAATTTTTTAAGTTATTTAAAAACCTCCGTAGAACCTGTGAATACGAGTAAAATGGATTTTTACATAACATGAAATTGTCGTTTAGTCGCTGATTGACCTCCACCCCCCGTGTCCCATCCCCGCTCCCTCTTATCTGGGTAGGTTCGCCCATGTCCATAGATTAGTTCACGACAATGGCCCCAAATTACGTTATAATTGTCAAGTCAACCGTCTGATTATTAAGTGATTTCAACGTAAATAACGAAATAGTATGTCAACATCTGCCTTCTTCACAACGAAATTCATAGAAATTTCAACATAAATATTGCACATCGAATTGTTATGTTCTCCTCCCATGTTCGTCCTCCTTTAGTGTCACGACGTAAATATATATATATATTATACTTACAGTGATCACCGAAGGCCGGAGTAGTGAAGAATTCGAACAGCCGAACGATGTTGGGGTGATCGATCTGCTTCCACATTTCCACTCTCTTCGTGAGAACGGAAGAGTACGCGTGCAGGCGTCTCAGCGCATAGTGATCTCCTGTTTGTCGGTGAGTCGCACGGAATGACGAAGCCATTGCGTGCGGAGACCATTTCTCCAACGGAATCAGCTCCG
Source organism: Doberes anticus (assembly GCA_018250115.1). NCBI lineage: Eukaryota > Metazoa > Arthropoda > Insecta > Lepidoptera > Hesperiidae > Doberes > Doberes anticus. Next base: position 17,059 of record DWKW01000205.1, on the reverse strand, counting down.
TGTACATCTCCACGTTCTCCGGCAGATCTGAAATATCATCCTAGTCAGAATCTTTCAACAAATGATGGTGGCAGTCTAGTGTCGAAGCCTCGCCTGTGGCGGCACCACCGCCGAACCTATTTCGTATTGCCGTAAAGCAGCAGTGTGAGAACTGCTGTTTCAGTTTGAAGAGGGTAGTTAGGCAGACGGCACTGGATGTGAGGCATTCCAACGTAGTCCTCAGAAGTACCAACGCATCCACACACAACCTCAGGTGTGGATGTCCATGGACTGCACAGACCACTTATCAGGCTTGCTATTGCATGCTCGTTTGCTATATAAAGTATGTATATATAAAGAAAAAAAAATACATTTGCATTTGAACACGATTTCGTCAAAATCAAAACATGAAGAGTGAAATTGTGTTAAATGCTTACGGAAATCCTTCTGTTTATGTAATTGTATCGATTAAATTTACAATACCAATACATTACATCATAGTTACAATGGCCGGTTATGAGCATTAATGGAAATTTTGTATAAAATTACCCGGATAAGGCAGGATTTCAGGCTGCATGTAGTTTTCTTCGGTGCGTTGAAATATTTCGGCCCTTATGGTGTCCGGCATGTAGAAAGAGGCCGCAAGACCTAGACAATAAAAATTGCTATATTTTTTTTTACACAATAATAAATGTGGATTAAATTGTATTTTTAATGTCACATGGCAGATGCGTAACATTATCATTCTATTTAAAATAAAAATTGGTACGACAATCTGGGTTTAGAAAACGTTTTTAGAAAACTCGCATGACTTAGTCTAAACGCGGCTTAGTCTAAACGAAAAATTGTAAAAAGTTAAAAATAGTTAAAACATTGATAGCATACTGAAATTATTGCCTTTGCCACAATTCTAGAAGAAGTCTCTATATTTATTTGGACCACATTAATTAAAAACTTTAAAAGTTGATGTGTCTACATAGAGACATAATATATGTATGTGGGCTTACAACTCAAAAATAGCATGATCGTTATGAAAAATCGAATTACAGTAAGATCATGCGCACGCGCAAATAATAGGATCGATATCTAAATCTAATTATATCTATAAATGGCATGATAACCATCACAAAAATATCCATAAAAGTCGTTTCGAAACTTCGATTGGGATGAAACTTTGGCGAATTACTGTACGTACGATGTGGATTTTTTAAAAATTAGTACAGCGATCTTACAATGGGGCTTCAACAAATAAGTGCATTACATACAATTTAGCCGTGGAACAGAGTGCCATGTTGCGTGAGTTTGTACGTTTTGATGACCACTCAAACAAAGTCGAGGGCAACAACCGATCAATATATAAAAAAACGATGTGATGTCTAACTCATCATCGCCCACCATGCTGCTGCTGAAGTTGGAAACGTGAAGTTTGGAGAGGTTGATTTGGGTAAACATGACGCCTAGATAACAAAATATAGATAAAATATATAAAAATAGCTGATATATATTATTGTACCTACACCTTGCTTCAAACTACTATAGTATGTACGTTAATGTATGTATGTATTACATTGTATCAAAACCTCACTGAAAACCCCATCCACCCATCAATCGCTCAGCTACCAGCCGCGCGCGGCCTTTACGTAAATAATATTTTTAAAAATTATCAAAATATATTGCATTGAACAAATAATGGTAAAAGAGTGTGATATTACAACAGTAGTTCGTATAGGATTATACAGAACATGCGAGCCTATGTTTTATTTGTAGATCTTGTTAAAGACTCTAATAGTAGCGTTTCTCATACGCCCATAAAACAGAAATCGTTAATTCCAGTATAAAACAGAAATTAAGAGAATTAGGTACTTTTGAATAACGTGTTATTCAAAAGTTTGTTGGCAACAAAGTTAGGACAAGGTCTCATTGAAAAACTTTCTCATTGAAATGAAACACTACAAAAGAGATCTTTCGTAATAATTACGGAGGGTAAGCTTTATATTATTATCTAAGAAAAATTATGCGGGGTTATGAATCGAGAACTGGAGCAAAACTCCAACTTTTCGTGTTACTTATTTACGATTATGAGCGAACAGAAACTGATTTTCTTGAACGAGTTTAGATTTACTACATATAATGCTTAATATGTTCAAGGAGATATTAGAGGCATGTAAAACGTGAAAAATGACAATTGCGTGTTTGTGCGTTGACTTATATCAAATATTATCCATTAAACAAATAAAAATATACTGTACAAAAATTTCGCATTAGTTCCTACGTACTTTTTAAAAAGACAAATTGTCATTTGTAGCGTACAAATAATTCGCGAATTGCCAACGACAATACGGAGCAGACAATTAAATCCAAAGTGTGGGTTAAATAATAGTATCTACCCTATTATTTTATGCACTGCGATATTTCGTAGTTTTCTATCGGGATTTTAATTTTTGTACCACTTTATTATGAGTTAAATTATAGTAACAAATTGTATTTTACAATGCGCTTAAATGTTAATTTAAGTTAAGCTTTGCGGTTTCATTACTTCACAACGGTTTTCCTTGCACTTTAATTATTGGAAAAAAAATCCCTAGAGCTTTCGTGACATTTTAATAGGATTAGATGCTCGGAAAGTTATTTATAAGAGTGAACCTTAATAACATCGCTGATAGTTAATTTGAATTTTACAGACTGAAAAAGTATTACCATTATTATACATAGTCATTTTTACAGCAAATGAGCACAAAATAAGCCTGTCGATAGCTCGCTTTAATAAAGGATCATTTTTGCAATGTTTTTTGCTAAAGCAATTTCGCAGTAAGAATAAGCTTTCAGCAGCAAGGTTTCTTATATAGGGTTATTGTTAGTTATTAAAAATCAGTGACTTCTTTACTAAACTTATTTAAATCTTAGGAATAGGAAATGAACACAGCAAAATATCTCATTACTAACAGAGCTCATATCTTTGGGATTAGTTTGGCGTCATTTGAACTGTGGCGATATTCCGATATAGTATTACCGAATAAGTGCAAAGGTATAGAAAGTAAAGGATTACTGAGTTATTTTTAGGTATATTATTTCATACGGTGCTGTATTCTATTGCAAAGAAGAATTAGGATGCCATTTGCATCATCTTTATCTACGTAGGAATATCGATATGATCATAATGCACAAACCAATACACAATCAATTAGACTTGGACTGGATGTGGTAGTGAAATATAAACCAATTTTGGAAGTTTAGAAGAATCATATTTTAAATACAAAAAAACATCCGACATTTGCACAGGTATGAACCGATTGCAGAAATTGGAGAGTATTTTTTTACATTTGCTATAACGAAAGTGTATGAACTGTCACATGTCCTTTCGTTTACGGGCATATTTTCACTTTAATTAATTTCATAATTTCTTTTCATGTGTCGGTATGCTTCACCAATCTTGGAAAATGTTGAATTGACTTTAATGGAACATACAAAAGATCCAAAAGAAAGACAAGAAGGCGTAAGCAAATTTTTATTCATCTCTTAAGGGTGTCAAATCTATTTGACATTTGAAACTGTATATACCGCGGTATATTGGTATACTTATCGTGGTATATCTTTACATTAGTCTGTAGTAGGATTGTGAATTACAATGAGCCAACTTAACAGTCAGGTGTCATTTTTTTTTTAAATATGGTAAATGTTAATTGTTACATTACATGTTACATTTGAATAATTCCTAGAAATTTGGCATACAACAAAAAATCATGAAACGCGTAAATTGGTTTTCCGATATTTCATCAATAAAGAATGAAAAATAGGGAATGAAATTTTGGGATAAATAACTTCTTTCGACAATTACGTATGTTTTCAACAGGTTTAATGTGTTTTAGCAACGACATTTTAACTACTTTATCGATTTACTTAAAATTTTGCAGGTGCTTTGTTTACAAAGAACAAGCAATTGTTAAGAAATAATTTAGTTAAAATCAGTGTAGAGGTGAAATGAGTTGAGGGTTAAGTAAAGTCTTGAGTATTTAGTCACAGAAAATTTAAACATTCGAGTTTAAACATAGATGTCGAAGGTATCTGAACAAATAGTCGTGTTTTCTTAATGGACGAAAATTAAAATGCGAAAATTATATTTACCATTTTTACTCACTTGAAATGACGTGAATAAAATAATTTTATTTTAATTTTAATGGATGGTTCCAAGTTGTTGTGCTGTTTCATAACATTATAAAGTACTCTCATTCACGCATAGACGGATAGAAAAGACGGAATTCTATGAAAATATTTTTAATAAATTTTGACGTAGTCTAAAGCGCACACTAATAATTCAAGAACAATAACATCAAAAAAGAGTAAATACAGAGAACCTTTACAAAAATCACTTAAAGAAATCTGTATCTCTGTTTGTGATGGGCAATGTCAACCAAAGACGTGCCACGTACACTACTGGTAGGTCCAGTAGGTGTTGGGTATTTTATAAAGTGGGCTGGAAGAATACTTATTGCCAAGAAGAATAAGTTTAGAATACAACATAAAGCATACGCTTTATATTTATCGCACCTACGCACCTAACTACTAACACTAACACCTAACATCTAAGACAATGCGAAGGAGTTAATGAAGATTAAAATGGATGTAAAATAAATTTGAAAGGTCAAACAGAAAAAGGCACTAAAAGAGTAGGTACTCCACTAAACTCTGCTTTGGCCGGCCCCCATGGGTCCCCATAGAAAGTATCACAAAAAAAGTCACCAATCTAAAAAAAAGTATCACTAATCGAACACCGAAGTTACAACAAAAGAAAAGAAGACAATAGGCGTCGGATTGAATATTTCTACCTTTTTGAAAATGGAAATAAAGTGCTCCACGAATCAACTCGAGATTTCTTTTCGAGTTTTCATTTTTTGTTATTTGAAGATGAATTACGCAAGATTCTATGATATGTTGTATGGTTTGACGTTATGGTAATTTCTCTATGATTATAATCAGAAAGCCAAACAATACGTATTAGAATTTTTGTGTTTGCCTGTTTACTTTGTCAAAACCTATTATGCAATTTCACAGAAATAATCCTTTCAATCTTATTTTAACATCATGTAAGTTGTATAAGAGAAACTAAAAAAAAAACAATGGTACGACGAATGCATGCCGTCGCATCCACTAATAGTACGCTGGTGCAGCTTTTTCAATATGACTTACCTTTAGGTTCGCACGCATTTATATAATTAGGAATAATAATTTACCTACCTGACTTAGATGGACCCACGCTAATGTGAGTGGGTGTGCCCGAGTACATTTGTGAAGCATATGGGTTGGGAGGCGGCGGTCCGGGAGGCACACCAGCGCCTAAGCATTGTTCTGGACCTATAAAGAAACTCCTTATTTAGAACTTAACATCAAATTGCTATGAATTTATATCAGTTTAAAAAAGCTGTATTATAATTTTTATTAGTTAACAAGATTATAACAGTTTTAAGTGCAAAAAAAATCTACGCTTTCGATGACAAAGCATCGTAAGAGTCGTACAGCACAATTTTGTATCTTTAGCACCTATAGCTGTTAAGTAAATGTGATTGTTAAGCTTATTTTAAAGTTATTAGTTACTGTGTATTCGTTTAATACTACGATAATAAAAATTGCGTTCCCTATAAACCCAGTATAATTAGAAAAGCAATCTGAATTATTCCAGCAAGCACAAGCAATATTATTAAAGCATCCTTGTTATCTCCGAAGCAGCCTAAATCCTAAAGCATGTGCCACGTATATGCAAACAGTCATTAATAACATTCAAATAAATATAAAAGAATACAATCATACCGAGAGAAGAAGAATTTATGCCCCCAGAGTTATTGAGGCTGTCGGAGTTTGTAGAGTAAAAGTAAGTGGTGCCACCGACATTCTCCTGTCAAAGAATATTACTTTGTAAGTATGATCCACTACTATTTACGTCAAACAAATAATTTCAAGAATACCGGTCGGGGTTTTGATTATACTGAACATAAAATTATCATTTTCAAAAAAAAAAAATATTATTGGGAGAATAATACTCTCTCTTTTAACATGAACGGTAATGTTTTCTAAAAATAGGTTTATTGGGCTGTTCTACTTTCGAATTTTGTGGCAATGCTAGAATATAAGCAAAGTACATCGTTATAATTTTTTCTTAACTTAGTTTACATTTTTGTTCCTATTTTGAATATTTATAATAGAACGAAAGAAATCAGTGAGCGAGATGTAATATGGCAATTGAATGCATTACCCCGTTTTAGAAAGCATTGTTTATTTCAAAATTTTTCCACAATGGCTTCAGTTAATAAAAAACGTGTATTTTTTTACTATTAGGATTAATGCTACGTATCTTTGATGATTCAGGAATTAACTAATAGCATTGGAGTCGATAGAACAGATAAATGTTATCGCGATACAATATCGAGGCAGCTACAATATATTATGGTGGAGATCATGTCTTTCCCTCACAAAAATCGATAAAGCTGCGAGCTGTATTGCTTATTATTGATATAACAATATATATTTAACATCTACCTATCACCAATCTACCTGATGGAATTATATGGTATATGCCGTGAATAAACTAGGTATCCTATAAAAAAGTTTTCAAACCAAGCATTCCTGCAGTTAAAGAGTCGTTAAAAAGTGTTAGATTTTTTTTTAATTCCTAACATTTTATACAACTTTACTTTATCCCGTAACCCTGACATCTCATAACCTTTTTCAATCTCCTGGGTATACAAATGACGGCGTATATGTACTACAGAGGGGTCAAGCAGTATCTCAATTTCTACATTTAATTCTTTTCTACATTCTACATTTCATTCTAGCAGGATTAAGTCTAACTAAACCTCTAGCCTAGACCTCCGCCCGAAATGTTCTCGCCACATATCAGTAAAAAAAATAAAGCCATTTTAGTTGATCTCCTGATGGTTCGATGCGGTGGATGCCAATAGTAAAAATTTAAAATTGTTTTCAAACTAAGAACGGCTAGACAAACCCTTAATTAATCCTCGTTACATTCGACCTGTTATTATTAGTAACATAACTGACAATACAACAGCAGATAAAGCACGATTGCTCCGTATGTATAGAGGCATAGTTTACGCAATTATTGCAACAATTTTATTCATTACCAAGTGGAAGGAAGATATACTTTTAATTCGGAACGACGCCGCGACGTGGGGATGCCCTAAATATGACTTATTAAAAAAAGGGACATATTTTTCCTCAAAAAACACCTATTTTTCATAAAATAATGTCTATCTTTAAAGCACGTCTATTTCTTAATCATAATAAATGCGTCCATTTTGCTCAATATCAGATACTAGATGACGGCCGCGACTTCGTCCGCGTGATTGTAAGTAAAAAAAAAAACTTGCGTGTTTATTGTAAATTTGGGTTACATTATTGAAATTTTTAAACGCATCCCTAACGTTTTTGATAATTTTCTATCGTCTATGTTCATCAGGGATAATGTAGGATTCTAATGGTAAAATAATTTTTCAAATCGGTCTAGTAGTTTTGGAGCCTATACAATACAAACAATCAAATCTTTTCTCTTTACAATCTTAGTATAGATAATTATTTTCGAAACATTATTTTTTAACGAAAAGCACGTCATCTCTGTTAAGCTTGCCCACGTAAACTTTTTCTCAGCTCGAAATTATTGCTTCAATTTACATATTTTTTAAACAAGTCTAAATTATGGATCGATCGAATATGATAAAACTTGTAAGAATATCTTTTTACAATAAAGGATAACAAGTGAGCAGAGGCCGCCTTACATTAAGAGGACATCCTCAAATAGGCCGGAAATTAGATTGTACAGATGAATTGCCCGCCTAAATTACTGGGGAGCTAAGTCGGAACGCCTCCTGTCACATGCTGGAAATGTAATATATGAATCGCCAATTTTTATATACATATTTTATATTTCTAAATCCCTTATTTAATACTTACCTGTATCCTACTAATATGAGTGTTTTTGATGATTTATTGTTTCATACAGTAACGAAACGGATCGATGTGACGTGACATTTTTATATAGAGGTAGTTTATAGGAAAAAGAACATAGGCTATTTTTTAAAAGTAAAATTCCGCTAATATGTTCGGTTTCTGCGGGATGTAAACTAAATCCACATTACAGCCATTAGATTTGGAAGTTCATTGATAAGTTTCTTTATTAATCGTAACATCGGCAGTTAAGTAACTCAAAACGTGAACTAAATAAAATTTTATCCTCATCGTTTATAACGTTCGAAGTAATAACATCCTCACAAGTACGAGGGCTTTGTTAGAGTATTGCGCTCGTCTTAAACCGTTGACGCGAAACTTCCGTTTATCAATACACAATATGACATTCTGGTATATCCTTTTTAGGTCTGTTTGAATGGACGGACTTATTGACTTAAATTTTAGAACAGAACCAAAATATACTAATGAATTTAATGTCGAATTCCCTCAAGTTCAGCTTGGAGATAATCATTAATAAAAATGGGAGCCCATAGATTGACACAATTGTTGCATGGTATATTAATACACACAGTGAATAAAAACTGTAACTGTGATGATTAATAACTTAGTTTCTATCTCTTCAAACACATCAAATAAATAGTTTTAATGCTACCATAACTTTTTTTAAATCCCTTCCATAATTAAATCTGCTTAAACCACTGAAATTATTTGAATATTTCAACTTTTTCTGCATTTAGTAAGCTTTGGCATTAAACTGAATTACTACAATACTTAAATTGCCAGTCAAAACTGCTTACTTTAAATGCATAAGCAGGATAAACCCTCATTCTTATAGACAGTGGTTAATATTGATCTGCCTATGATCTGATGGAGTAAAACCTAGATTCTTGTACTGTTGATGTCAGCTGCATGTCAAATTACCTTTACAATTTTAACTTATCACATGTGGTTGGTGGGCCACTACAAGACGAATGAACAATGAAGATCCAGAGTACTATTGTAGATTTATGACAAATGTGACATTGAAATGTTTATGAAAAGAAAAGTAGCCACTAGTAGTTACCTTTCTGAGGATCGAACGCTCCCAGTGTTACTTACCTTGAAAAATTATCAGTAATTTGGCAGCAAGCCAAAGCTATGAAAGCTTAACTTATGGCTTCCACAACTTTCAACAAGTAAAAGTTTTATGACTTAATAACGACTACAATAAAAATGGAACAGCCCCAAGGAATTTTTGTCATGTTATTTAACTTACAAATGAATTGTGTTAATGACAAAATGTTTTGATACATTCTAGATGTTAGTTAATCCAGACATAAGGAAAAGTTATGAAAATGTATTATTTAAGTTCAGATAAAATGCTATCTACCCTTTAAATAGTCCTAATGCAGCAATTGTGGTTTTCTTCAGTATTCCACACTCAAGGTACAATTGACAATTAAAAAAGATATTGTCTAATATTTTAAACTGAAAATATATACTTCAGCCCAGTGAATATAAATATACATATATATCTTAACAATTGTAGAACAATAAAATTACCTGGTGCACTTGAGTAGCACTTGGTGGTCCAGCAGCCATGTTGGTTGGTGGAGAGTTTTCAGGAGATTCCGGCAGAATGTTCGGAGATGGAGTATAATAATTCATTGGTACAAAATCACTGATGATAACCTACAGGAACAAAGATTGATACAATTAGTTTATAGTTTGCGCTATAGTTATTACAGTGTTATTATAATATTAAAATCTTGTAAAGTAACTACTAAAAATTCTTTAATAACTTTTTATTAATATTAATAGGAATCAATAGATATTATAGCTTATTTGATAGCTAAGACTAACCTTTTTAGCCGCTGTGGGAGACGATTCTAAGCTGAGCTTCCCCATTGCTTGGTTAAGAGATCTTGTAGGAGTAGATGTATTCCGATTCTGGAACAAGAATTTGGTTTAGAAACTTACCAAAGCACCAATAGCAACAAATTGAAGCACAATATACTCACCATATATGTCGCCAATTTGGACTCTTGGGGTAGCCCATTGGGGGGAGAATACTGCAAAAAGATTGAAGGATCCATCTCGTCCACTACACGGCAGGGCCAACTGATAACCATGAAAAAATTTGGTAAATATTTCTAATAATTATAATAACAATCTAAAACACATATGCAGCAACAACTTTTAACATTTACTGACCTGGGACTTAACGCCATTAATTATTCAAGTCTTTAGACTACACTTTTATTTTATGAAATATTCACATAACTTTCAAAAAGACAGAAAACAGAATAACTAAAGACAGCTCGTTTCAACGTCTGCCTAGTTGATGATCGCCACCAACAATCGAGCCTTCACACAGTAAAAGCTATTTGCCTGGACACTTAGTTCATTGAAGTCAGAATTTAACGGGACACGTTCGTTCGTTGCACGACTAAGTCATAAATGTGACAAGACCTACGCTATCGCACGTACTGAGTACTAAATGAAATATACTGGATGCCCTGGATGAGGACACGAAGTCAAATACTTAAACATAATTGTGTGGGTCAGAAGTGTCTACGTGTGTGTAAATTGTATAAATTCTTACCACAGACAAAAAATTATACCATCGAATTTCAATGACCCTTTTTATCATTATTTTACTCTGAACATCAATAATACGCAATTTATTCGCTTTATACTACCATAGAGCAGAACAAAAAGATTAAAAGGAAAACTTCGTCTGTTTTTAACACTAATCAGTAGCTTATATAGTATTTTGATAAATAATTGTTTACATTGTTACAATTAATAAAATTAGCTAAATTTATGTGTCTATACCTCGAAATTTGATAAAGATATAACAACATACTAAGCGAGTGAAACGTTCTTATAGTGATGCACCGTATAATATATAATTACTTAAAAACATATATAATTATTATAATTTTAATGTGTGACGTTACCGCTATAACTACAATAGTGACCTATTATAACTATTGTTATTTGCCATGAAAGAAAAACAAAACAAGAACCAAAACTACGACGAATCACAGCAGCCATCTATGTTTAATATTATTGCTTTAACTTATTCGATCAAATGATCTTTCCTTCGTAGTTTTTCAGGCTATGGATTGACTGAAGGTAAAATAGACACACTTGAAAGTTTATTACTATAAAAAATTGTACCTAGTATTTTTTCATAGTACTGACATAAAACGTAACGTACAGTTTTCAATATTTGGTACAAGAATTTAACAGTATAGTCCTAATTCGTTCGGTTATTTATTTCTGTAAAGAAATTTGAGTTTGCCATTATGCCGTTATATTTGGGAAATACTTAAAAGCTCAGTTATTTCAAATTGACAAAATAAAAGGGTGACAATGATGTCCTTTATAGGTATAATTTTAAATGGAAAGAACATTGTAGTATAATTCCAACGAAAGACCTAAGGCGCACCATTTAACCGCAGCTAATCTGTAGCTTTCAAGTTCCTTTTATGTACAGTTGTATATATATATACATACAATAATACCCCCGCAGTGAGGCTCGTGGCGAGCTGTTGGTGAGCAACAACACCACGGACCTGAATGCTCTCGAGGGAGTCCCGCTGTTTCTCATCTACGGTAGGCGGAGTAGAGACCGAGAGGAACGGGCCCCCACCTCCGGCTTGTCTAAACCGGATGGCCGGAGTGGAGTTGCTACAGCTGCAGTTGCATACACTTGTGGAAGTCTCGGGGCCACCCCCGACATTTCCACAAGTGTATTGCACGTAATGGCGTAATAACGAGGTAATCCAATGAGCGGTGAGTCACCGCCTGCCTTAATTTAGATTATTTTATGATCTGAACCGCAGGTGTCCATAGTCCCAATATCCCATCTACATATATACAAATAGTGATGCGTAATAAAAATATAATATATATATACATATAATAATTACATGACATAATAATTTATTCAAACAAGGAAATTATTCATTTGTTATAATTTTCAATAATGTCGAACAAAGTTTCGTCAGTGAAATTGTATCTTACAAATATTCAACATGTTTCACATCACTATCATAGTAATACTGTTATACACGATCGGTTTGTGATAGACAAACGAGAAAAACTTTGACGCATTATCGGTAGTATGGGCACACTTATCATAGACTAAATATTTAATGTTTTTTTTAATTATGTTTCAATTCGGTTGTCAGTGACTACGTGAGATAGTATGACATTTTCTGTCATTACGGGTTTGTTTTTGAAGGAATAGATACGTAGAATTATTCCTATGCTGTTGGTGTAACATTAAAAGTCACCACTGCTAGGCCTACATTTTACTATTAATGATTTTGCATTCAGTTTTTGTGCCTATTATCATTCGGAAACATTAATCTTTGAAAAATTTACATACAAAACTACGACGCTAAATTAAGCAGCGGAGGAGGACGTCATACATTTTCTGTACAATATTATCTCTCTGCCGTAATTTGATTAGTAAGTGTAATTATATTATACTAGTATTTGCAGAAAGGTGCGTTGCTCTGAAATGTTAATACATAATGTTTTGTGTATTATTTGTTAGATAAACAGGATGGACACGTCATACCAAGGAGGTGGGTCCTACGGGGAGACCGATAACTATGAACGTTTGTCTCAAACAGTTGCAAGCAATATCAAGAAGATATCTCAAAATGGTGAGTCTCTGTTGATTTCCATTTGCGATTATCGTCTACATGAATTATCTATTTCCAACATTATTTGTCTTCATATCTATGTCTATTATCAACACACGTAGCTGTAAAATTCAAATACAAACATTTCAAAATAAAACATTTGCAACATGCACGACACACGAACATGTAATTTATTTGTCATATTTTACTTAGCTTGTTTAATGTAGCATCATTGGAGATTACGTAGATTACATCTTTGAAATATGTTTTTTGTACACCTTTATGCAGTCATTAAATAAATTTACAAAATGGATAACTCTCACGTAAATTTATCTTCGTTTGTTATTTATTATGAGCAGTCTTACTGATTATTAATGTTATATATTAATCAACATGTGCTTGTGAAAACAAGTTTCGGAGCAATTATTTGAAATGTCATCACCACAAAAAACTATAACAAGTTCCAGAAAAACATATTGTGGAAACCATACATACAGCATACAAAAAAGTTTCTCAATCTTATTTTGCTAAACCTACTTATGAGCATCATTATACATATTGTTGCAAAAGGGTCCTGTGAAGATTCACATAACTAATTTATGTATCCTTGTGCCAATTTTTATTATATTATATTTTCATGTAACTCAAATGCTCACTTAAAGAGCTATACAAAATACAAAGTAGTATCAGTGCCATTGAAAATTGTCAGTGATCATATCTTTCAATTATGAGCTATGCATGTTGTAATATGTCGGGTGCGGCAATGCTAATCAGCATTCACTCAAAAATTTCCAAATGTGTAATATTTGTTTAAATCTTGACCAAACCCACCCACTCACAGACCACTTGACCCACAGTGGATCTGGGTTCAAAAACCAACATAAATATCTTAATTTAAAAAAAAATTATATGTGTAACAAATTAATAATCACTCACTTTAACAACTCAAATTAACTCAACTGTCAACAATCATTAAATCAACTGTGTAAGAGTTTTCCATAATGTTCTATATGGCATGTGAAGTCTGGCAATCTGCAAATGCCCATCATGGTGGTCTAAACTCTGTCGTTTCTGAAACGAGACCTGCTCCCAGCAGTATGACAAGAATATCCTATTGGTAATGATGATAATTTTTCCTACTTTTCCACTTGCACCTCACAGATCTACAACATTTGTTGTTTGATTGATGAATTGGACTTGAGTAGCTTAGGTACTGTATCAAAAAAAACTTCCATTTTAGATTCTTTAAGATAGCATAGCAGCATATAAGGAAAACATTGTGAGGAAACCTACATGCCTGAGAGTTCTCCATAACGTTCTCTAAGGCATGTGAAGTCTGCCAATCCGTACTTGCCCAGTGTGGTGGACTATGGCCTAAACTCTCTCATCTCTGAGAGAAGACCCCTGCCCAGCAGTGGGACAATAATGGGTTGATGACGACATGTTCACAAATTTGCAGGACTACACAAGTGTGTAGCTTAATTTAAGTTTTATTTATCAAAACATACAATACTATATGTGTAGTGTTACCATTATGTCACTACTCTTTTATTGTGTTACTTATAATTTATTGTAATCAGTATGTGTTTACACAAAATGTCAGCAATAATAATAAGTCGAAATAGTATGTGTATTTTTATAGGGACCTTGTACAACATTTATATTAAAATATATACTAAAAATATTATACTAGGTCTTGCCTGTGACTTATTATGCATTTAGTCTATGACTAAGTTTGAGTTTCTATTTCCGTCAAAATAGTTACTAATGAATGCGTAAGCTCTGTTTACTTATAAATTACTTACTTTTACATATAAACAGAGCTTATCCTATATGTTATCCTTCAGCCTTGCAGAATTTCATAAAGATTTGTCCATTAATTTGTATGTTAATGCATAGACAACACAGACACTATTTTCTCTAACATTAGTGTTTCCTGGCTCTAAATACTGCCTATTTATGTATTCTGCGGAATTAGACCCTGCCGCAGTTTAATTATGTTTATTTTTAAATGTCTTTTGCATTGCAGTCTCATCCATGTCAAAGATGGTCAACCAGTTGCAAACTCCACAAGATACCCAGGAGCTTAGAAATCAACTGTAAGTTAAGTTTTACATTTGTATTATATTGTATTTAATAACATCTTTATAAAAAAGGTCTTTCGTTTTATGAGTTTGGAATAAATTTTTTACTAGGTTCTAAAATTAAAGTAAAACTTTCTTTTCAATTAGACGTCAAATACAGAATTACACCCAAAAGTTGGCAAAAGATACTTCCGCTATGCTCATGGAGCTGATGAAACTCCCAACTGATCAGCCAGCTAGCAAGTTGACTCGTGATCGTCTTCGTGATGAATACATGACTACTCTTAATGCCTTCCAGGTTTGTACATTTTCTTTAAATAATAAGTGATTACAATTTGTCATTATCTTAACGATTTCTCTCTAAGGTTAATTTATATAAGTTACAATTAATCAAAGCTTCTACACAGATAAATGTAGAGCAATGCACTATAAGCAAATGAAGTTGTTTTATCTCTTCAACTTTACAAAAGTCTCTTCAGACACACAAAAATGGTCAGTAGTAGTTGATTAAAAATGTTTATTGTGCCATACTATATGAAAATAAAATGAAGTGTCTATAACTTCTCTAAAAATATATGTGTGATGGTGATAGAGTCTTATGTCGAAGGCTCGCCTGCGGCGGCACCGCCTATTTCTGCCGTGAATCAGCAGTGTGAGAACTGCTGTGTTTCAGTTTGAAGGGTGTAGTTAGGCAGACAACACTGGACTGGAGGCATTCCAACGTAGTCCTCAGGAGTAGCATCACATCCACACACAACCTCAAGTGTGGATGTCCATGGGCTACAGAGACCACTTAACATCAGGTGGCCTACATGCTCTTTTTCTATTCTACTAATATTAAAAAAATATATAATTATGCTCTTATACTTGTGTAAGAAGATTTTGAATATATGTACATTGAATGATATGATATTAAACAAAAAGTGTAATTAATTAAAGAATGTGTGCATGCAATATTACTTACCTTGGAGGATAATAGTGCATGCAATACGTGTTATTATGTTAACCGTAATTGAGTACTAACAATACTGTACCGGCAGGCTACACAGAGATCAGCCGCACAGAAAACTAAGGAAGACGTCAGGAAGGTGAAAGCCCAAACCATCAACATAGGAGATCCATTTGCTTTAGGCAGTGAGTATCGTCATATTTTTATGTTATAAATTAATGCCTGTATCCTCTGTAAAATAGTTTTCATTGACCTTGGACAGCGTTCAGTGTTTTACTTCTGTATGTGATGTACGGATTGATTACAGTTCACATGCGTTGCCTTATCTACATTGTTAAAAATATCCCCATGTTATGTTTTGGTGCGATTCTATGCAATATAGAACCGTATATAACTATATGGTACAGAATGCAATTCGGGTATCGTGTAAATCAATTAATCTTTGATTGTTTTAATTAGTCTGGTTATACACAAACATAATGATATTTGTACGTTTTTAAAATCACAATCGCATTTTAGTTACATTTCCTGGTTTCAATGTAATTTTTTTGTGCATTCCCGATCATAGATAGATAGATAGATCTGAGAAGTTCTTTTGTCTAAGTTAGCCATTAATGTTTTGGGTTATATTTCTATATTCTATATAGTTATATCTTATATTGGTATAGATGTATGTTTCGCATAATTAATCCTCAATAATTATTCTAAATGATAGTAAAAACCGCATCAAAATTTATTAAGCAATTGAGAAGTAATAAGTGAACATACACACAAAGCGGAAAAGCTATTCTGTTTTATATAATACTTAGAGATAATAGTCACCTCTACAATGTATAAAACTTCGCACGTTATTTCTGTCCCTATAATATGATCTCACTAGCTGCATACAATTCAATTTATGTTATACGTATTATTCCTTTACAGTAAGTTAAGTATCGATAAGGTGTTATCGATAGTGTCCGATTCTACAAAATCAGTTGTTTTTCTATACAAATATTCCGTACGTTTGCGTTGTGTATCGATATGTATCCCATATTTCTTTGGATATATATAACTTTAGTAACGGTTTTAAAGTTTGCTAAGCAAATTATTTTAATTGCACCTACTAACAATCAACATGTTTTTTTTTCTGTAGATTGTCTTTATTTAAGTTACATGCAGGCACTGAACGTCCAACTGTAATTACTGAATACCAGTTAACATTAAAATACAGTTTAAATTCGAAGATTTATCTTTTTTTAAACACAATACTTGACTTGCTGTTGCGTGACGGGTACCGTCTATGTTTAGTTATATTTGACTGAAAAATATACCGTGGAAAGAGATGGTGGTAGTCTTATGTCGAAGGCTCGCCACCGGCGACACCACCGCTACACCTATTTCTGCCGTAAAGCAGCAGTGTGAGAATTGCTGTGTTTCGGTTTGAAGGGTGT
>DWKW01000204.1:0-19814 GCA_018250115.1 Doberes anticus | reverse complement strand
TGCTCTAATGTATGGAAGTGAATCTTGGGTATGGCATAAGAAGCACAAAAGTAAAATTAATACTATTGGTGTGAATTTGAGTGATAGAATAAATAATAGTGTGATCAAACAAAGATGTGGTTTGAAAGACGATGGAGTGACAAAAATTTAAAAGGAAATGCTTTGATGGTTTGCTCATATTGAGAGGGTGGATGAGCGTAGAGTAACGAAAGAGATTTACATGGGGAAAGTGAATAGTAGTGTTACAAGGATCAAATTAGGAGTACCCGTAACTGAAGAGCATGCATGAAAAGATTGATAACAGTTGAAGGAGCGAAAAAAGTATGTATAAACCATAGTATTTGGCAGTCTTTGGTCTCTGCCTACCCCAACAGGAGACAGGCATGAGTTTATGTATGTAAATATTTAAATATAATAAATGAATGAATGAAATTAATGTGAAGGTATTGGGCAAATGAGCCAGGAATTGAACATATTAGTCACTTTCAATGTTTCAATCAAAATCCTTTTACATACCTTATTATTCTATTAACTTACTTTAATACTACTACTACTTAATTCAATTTTATGCACAAAATATTTAATATAAAATTGTTTTTACTTACACGGCGGTTTCTCAAATTGTTCAAATTCAATGCATTGGTAAGTTCAGCTGCAGTCATTGCATTGGGCATGTCTTGCTTATTTGCAAATACTAAAATAACAGCATCTCTAAGTTCATCCTCATTGAGCTGTAAAAATTAAATTGGTTAATGTAGTTAATGTTAATTTTAATTAGAATTTATTTTTTAAAACTTTCTGGGTAAAACAATAAGTGGTTAGTAGAGACTACTTGTAAAGACTTAATTAGCATTTAACAACACATAAATGTCCATACTCTTCAGGACTAAGTTAAAACCTGAGGTATCTGTTTGTAAAAATTCAACAATATAAAGGCATTTAAGTTTAGCTTAAAAGTTAATAAAGATTTGTAGCTTTTGGGCAGATCAACTTCATTGATCGATAAAAACATCCAGCTATCAACTTACATTGTCTTGTGTAATAGAAACATAGAATCCTTAAAATATACAATTAAACTTAAATTAGGTATATGATATAAGGAACATACCATGTTAGCAAGTTCATTCTCGGCTTCTGCTATCCGTTTTGTATCACTTGAATCCACAACAAAAATAAGCCCTTGCGTGTTTTGGTAGTAGTGGCGCCAGAGAGGCCTGATCTTATCCTGACCACCGACGTCCCAAACCGTGAAGCTAATGTTCTTGTACTCTACTGTTTCCACATTAAAACCGATCGTCGGTATAGTCGTCACTATCTCGCCCAGTTTTAACTTATAAAGTATGGTGGTTTTGCCGGCGGCATCGAGGCCAACTGTAATTAAAGTTAAAGAATCGTACATAATACATTAGATGATAAATGCTACACCTACACTACCTACATATATTCAAACAGGTGATATCGAATATTCTACGCAATCTTCGACCGATGAGGTGTCATGTCACTCACCCATAAGGATCCGCATTTGTTTTTTGCCGAAAAGCTTTGTAAAAACACTTGATAACGTAAGACCCATGGCTTATATTACTGTCCTATAATTTAAAAAAAAACTATTAATTATACTTGAGAATTCACACAAAACGATTCACTTTCGTAAAACAATGAAATTAAATAATTCAGCGGCTATACGTCAACGCACACACGATATACACCTTTGTGTTGCCACCTAATTAATGTTAATGCATATTGTATTTTAGTGATACGAAGATCAGCTTCTCAGTAACAATAAGCCTTCCGTATTCCAAATGACAAGAAGTCTTCTTTGCCAAGCAATTTAAATACCTTTCAATGGTACTGCACCTAAACCAGCACAACATTAACATTATTTCACCATGTTTATGATTGTTGGATGCTCCACGTATTCCTTTATGATGTGCACAAAATAAAGTTGGCAGTAACTGATACACTAAATTTTGTGTTTAATACGCTTACTATTCATAATACTAATAATTGAGATGCATCATTACAGTTTGTTTGTTAATAAAATTGATCGTAGCCATTGAAATTGACCATTTCCATCATCGATCCGTAACTGTCCCCATATTACACTATAATTTTTGACTATACCACTGCAGGGACGGTTAATAATAATGAGAATCAAAGAGTGTATGTAGTAACTACTCTGAGGGTTTAGGCCTAAGTTGTTCATTACGCTGGCGAATTTGTGGACAAATTTAAAAACAATTTTCATGAATGGAAGCAAGGGCCTATTCCCAGCTCTACATGTACCACAACAAGGCTAATATAGACGACGTACAGTGAATACCACGCTAGTTACTAGTCGCGTCTTAACTTCACATCGCATCAACTTGTCGTTGTTAAGCATTTAGGAATGACGCAGAATGGGAAGAATGATAGCCTGCCGAGGACCTCTTGTGCACTTTGTTCGTTCCTAAATTTATTTTAAAATAGTCATAGGGTACTTTCAATTGGTGCTTGAACAATCAATGTACAAACATTCACCTCATTTAGCGTGGCAAGAATCCGAAGTCCAAATTAGGCTAGACATCAAACGCAAGCATCTGAAAGTGGTCAGTAACAGTGGCAAAGGCAGAACAGTTACTGCAATGGAAGACGTATTTTAAAGGGTTCACATGTTCTACAACACATGTTCATATTATGGTTTCTCAACGACTGCGCCTCACCTTTACTAACAAGTATATCTTTCACAATCGAAACAACCGAATATGACTGATCTATTACTTAACTAATACGAGAAATAATTGACGAAATCGTTAACCTTAGACTGCAATTGATATTATAGACCTAACTATTATAGTCTGTGGTTATACCCATATGGTGCTAACAGTGCAACAACCAATCCTATAGTATCGTAGTATAGCATACATGATAGTTCTATTTTTCATAATAAAGTTTAATACCATACTTTATCTGTGACTATTAAAATCGAAATGGGATTACTGCTACGATTGCTGTCATGCGTCGTCATAGAAACGTTTTTGAAAACTTTTGATTGATATTTTTTGGCCGGGATAAAGATGGAGATATACGAAGGTAAGTAATTAGTGCATTTTTTTCTTATGTTATTTTTTTTGTAGTGTTTATGAACTAAAGCAATACATGACAAATTAAAAATAAATAATATTTAAAACAGGTTCTATTTGAAGGTCCGTTTGAAGAATTTTGTTATGTTGATTTAAACATCAACAAAATATATAAGTTAGGTAAATTTTATCTAATCAAAGTTACATCATTTATTTAGTAAATTTATTGGAGGTAAACCGTACCTAATGATATTAAAATGTTCACAAAAAATAATTAAAATACTAAACTACAAAATAAAATAATTATTTAGTAATTTTCCTATCTTTTTAAAATAAAGATTACTACAAAGAATACAATATTTTACTTAATATTTTGTTTTTGGATGAATTATAAATTAGATTTCATAAATTATTAAAAAAAATTAAGTGCATATTATTTAAACAGGTTTATTTATTTTTACTAATTGCGATGTTTGACACAATATTATGAAAAGAATTAAAAACTCATCTACCTATATAGTGCTGCTAAAATAAATAACAAATTAATAAATAATAAATTTCATGTTGGTACAATTTCATGTTTTGTAATATGTCAGTCTTAATATTATTATATATGAGTTTCAATAATTAGCTATTATAATGAATGAAAACTTATCATTGTCTGCTGATAGGCAGAACTAGTAAGATGGAACATAGATATAAGCTACATCTGTACTTGGCCTGCGTGAGACCAATTATGACATACACAAGTGTTATCTTTGCACATGCTAAGACCGAACCTCTCCAAGTAATACAAAATCGCTTCATGTGTTATGCCACAAATGCACCTTGGTACATTCATAATGTAGATCTACATCGTGATTTAGGGATTCCTACCCTAGCCCAGTACATGAAGGACCTTTCCAAGAGGTACTTCGATAAAGCTGACATACATCCGAATCTGGCTCATCAGACAGGCATCCACTTACACTCGGCATCCAAGTGATGTGGCCAACTATAGGAGACCTAGACTCCTGTGCTAGATGACCAAGACGATAACATTAGCAAATAAATAATCCCCCTCTGGAAGACAATGAGAATTTTAAACCATTATCTTCATCCTTGCCCGCAACTCTGTCCCCCACTCACTTTAAGCCGGGGCGAATCCTTCCGGTTTCCCACAAAAAAACCAGGTGAAGCTGTGAAGGCCATTAGGGCCCACAAAATGACACTAGAAAAAAAAATGTGGTTTTCTGTAGTAGAATATTATTATGAGCTACAATCGCTTGGCTTTCATGTAACAGTTGTAATAATAGTTAACAGTGCTTAAAAAATAGCTAAGGTCTATTATTATAGACATAAACTATGTCTTAAAAAAAATTGTGAAAGTATTATTTTAGGTATTTATTCAACAAAAAGTTAGCAAACTTAATACAAATGACCCAGTTTTCTATTTTGGGAATAAATGCACTTAAGGTAAACAAATTTAAAAAATTGTACAAGATCTAAATATAGTTTGTAATGAAATTATTTTACTTATAGTAACAAAATAATTTCATTAGTTTATGATTTTTTTTACAGTTACAATATTTATAAGTAAATCATCACTATCCAACCCTCTTCCTTGTTTATCTGGAGTCTGAATCCTTGTACTTATTTTGTTGAACAAAATTTGCAAATTATTATTAAACATTTGTCAATAATAAATTATACCTATAACTAGGACTGAATGTTAGGTTGATTGAACTGACCCCAGATTTTATAGTTGTTATAGAAGGCAAATATGGCATTACTGTAGGCTAGTTACTTAGTATGGATGGCTAAGTCAGTAAATATGCAATTGCGCGCAAAAAGGCAACAGCGACACATGTTACGTCATTAGGTCGCAGGCAGCATGACATGCTCATATTATGCTTGACTGCCAGATTGTATAATTGAAGGATACAAAACTGTACATTTTGGTTGCCTTTTGTATCCTGTTTGTATAGCATGCATAATTTTTCAAAAGTAAAGTAAATACAATTAGTTGAAACATTTTCCATTGTAGACACCAACAAAAAATGCTTAATATTCTGTATGAAATAGGAGACCAACTTTAGAGCTTTTGAAAGGTACATAACTTTATTACTTTTATTTGCATATTTAAAAAAAATTGTGTTGTATGAATAATCTCAGTAATAAGTTTGTACTGTTTTAAATTTATTCTCAATTTAATCTGGATGTTTAAAAAAAAAATCTTTATAATGAGCGCCATAATTTAAGTTAGCTATACATACTGACAGCCCTGATATTATGGCTGAAACACAAGAGTCAAGGTATTCCAAACTTGGAGGCCTAATAAAGAACAACGGTCACGAATCTAAAACCCGCGAAAGGATCCGTACTGAAATATCAGTTCTGTGGTAATCAGTAAACGGGCCGTTTTTTTGCTAACTTTGTATTTTTTTTTTTCGAGGCGTTTCTGGAGCGCTATGACATTGGTTTCTTCAAGAAATATAGTAAATAAATGATAACTTCATCATTAGGAACATACATGCTTTTGACACATTTAATTAAATAAACATCTGTTCATCAGCTTTAAGCGGAAAAAAAATCTCAGATCTTTTGAAATCGTATTAAGAAGAACACGCTAAAAGAGCTCCTTAAAAACTGGCAAAACATTTGCGACTCTAGCGTTGTTACTGTCAGTAAACACGCTGTCTATGAACGCTGGTGACCAGTTATTAGCGGCTGGTCAGTCTGCCTATTTTCTAGGTTTAGCCAAACGTTAGTAAAGTTTAATAGTTGTACTAACGCAAGTATATAATGTCTTTATTACATTGTTGCTTTGTATGTCTATTTGAGAACAAAGAAATATTCGTCCCCCATTCGAGCAATTCGTGCGGGCTTGTTTGCGAATGATAAGATGTTCATTGCCATCAATTTAGGTTCGTTAAATTGCCTAGTGTTTAGTTCAACGTACTCATTCGGACCTATAACTTTGTCTGTGCAACCAATTTTAAGACATAATATGATGATTAAATAAATCATGTTTTAGTCTTATTAGTGGACGTTAAAACAATCATTTTAAATGCTACTACCAATAGACATTTAGGAAATGATCCGTTAAGTTATTAACTATTTAGGTATATTCGTAAATAAATACCATCGAAATAATAATTTAAAATTTCTGTGAAGTAAGTCACTTGATTGGCGTCAATGATTAAATTATTATTATTACATCGACAAAAATTACAATGTCTCTAGCAATTCTTAAAATGCTTAGCTAAGCGGTTGGCTACGTACCAGACCTACTTTTTTTTTTGTTCCAGGTCGATACATCCATATATTTATAATTTGCGCTTTGCTTTGCTGGTAGTAGAGTCTTATGCTGAAGGCTCATATGCGAGGACCTCACTGCTGCACTAAAGCAGCATTTTATTTATTTTTTGATTGTATTTTTATTTTATTTATTTATTGGATCACCAACGTAAGACACAGCATACAATATCATTTGGAAAATAACATGCACAGAGTCGATACCAGGTTAACTGGTCTTACAATAATAGGTAACCACAACATGCATTTAATTTAATTTAATTTGCCGTAAAGCAGCAGTATGAGCACAGCTGTGTTTCCATTTGAAGGGTGTGGTTAGGAAAAATTTACTGGACAGGAGGCATTCCAGGAGTTTTTAGTCCTCAGGAGTAGTGACGCATCCACGTACGACTGCAGATGTGATTTCGGTTCTATTTGAGGTTGAATGTAGATGTCTACGTGCTGCAGTGATCTCTTAACATCAGGTGGCCAGCATTTTTGTTCACTATTCCGTCAATATGTATAAAACATATTGACAGTCAAGAAAATTATTATATACATATGTACACAAAGTCCTATCATCACAACTAAACAATTAGCCTTCTTGTTTAGGTTGTGAAGCTTCTCGTCCAAATACCTTGAAAATTGTCTTGTCATCACTTCAACTTAATGCACGATGGAAATCTCATCTAATACAATATAAGTATAATCTACATTGTAATCTCTTCGCTTCACTGATCTTCTTAATAAAATTTTATTGTCTATATAAAAACGTAACGTAACTAACAATAAGTACCTAACATAGATCGATATTTGACATTGAGGGGAGAAAAAGTAATCGTCGGAAAAAAATATTGTTCCTATAATGATTATTCAACTTCTGTACAATACAATATTACAAATATTTCAATCATAATCAATCTATTACTGTGTCACTGCTGAACACAGGTCACCTTTCAGAGATGAAAAGAGTGAAGGCTATAATCCACCAAACTACCGTGTTGGTTGATACCTACATGCGTGAGAGTTATACAATATCTGAAATACGTCAATGTTAAAGTTTAATTCGTATGATAAAAATTTAATCTAAATACCTTAAACTCGTATAAAAATGTTTGAGCATCCTTGACTGTTCAAACAAGTGCTGTAGTATGCTCAATGTTTGCTTGATTGCTCTTCAGTTGCGTAAACGTGTTTTGTAAGAAAAGAAACAAGCATCATTTCTGTCTTATTTATATTGACCATCGCTCTCAGATGTTCAATTTCATCAATCAAAATAATGTCAGTGAAAGTTACTTCACTCTGATCAAGCTATTATTTGCGTTATTCAAATACACAGTGGGTTGCAAAATGTACGCTCATCGAGTTATTTTTGTGTGGGATTCATTTGAGGTCTGAACTTGCAACTTGTGGTCGATGACCGTTAGATTTTTGAAGGTTATCTTTGCGGGCAAATGAGCATGATCATTTATAACTTTAATCCAAGAAGTAAAAGTCCAGGATGATTGAATCAATTTTGTATTTAAAATTTAGTATTATCGATCAGATAGGTATAAATTATTTTTACTTCTGCTGATAGTTCCCCAATTAACAATAAATTATTTTTAGTAATAGTTATTAAATCGCCTCGTGTTGATGATCGTAAAGTTTACCTAAATGTTATTATATTTGTATAAGGTATATTAAATAAACACTCCAGTAAAGTGACACGATAATATAAGTCGATTAATAGATATCTGGTGATTTTTAATAATATTACTTTTAAAAGAGGCAATTACTCCTTAATAAATATTTGAATCATACTGATTGTATAAATCTTTAATGTGGTACAAATGTAGGTCAATAGGGAATTGATATGATCAAACCGACTATCGGTATAATTAAACTGTTTTGTAATAATGGAATGGTATTCATACTTTAAGACCAACTAAAGTGTTGATGTCACTTTTTGAATTTATTGGTAAAATTCTTTACAAGCGTTTATTACTTGGAGATTTAGAGAATATAAATATTCAATACTTAGGAAACGGGACACAGAATATAACATACGGAAAATCCGATGCTTAAATCGGAGAATCGTGAATGATATGCTACATTGCTGCTAATCCAATACGTAGTTCTCTCTTACATTATGTTGTACCTATTTAAAAAAAAAATGATAATAGAGTAGCAAACGAGCATGCAGGCCACCTGATGTTAAATGTTCGCTGCAGCCCATGGACATCCACATCAAACCTTAATTAGGACGCAAGTCCTATCTGAGGGCGTATGTGGATGCGTTGCTTCTAATATGCACAAAGTTGGAGTGCCTCTTGTCCGGTGTCTTCTGCCTAACCACACCCTTCAAACCGAAACACAGCAGTTCTCATACTCTACTCCCGGTCTTTCGGACTGCGCAAAAAATCTTGAGTAATTGCGGTTGGCGGCCGACTAATCTTTACCTCACCTTTATTTCATGGTCATAGTATAACATACAGTCATAGTTTCGAGTAAGGTCAATACCGTTACGAAATCCCGACAGATTCTCATAGAAAAAAGCATTGATGGAAAATAAATATTAATTAACAAACAATTCGATTTTCGCTGTCAGTAAAAACCCTGTTACGATGACGTATAACTTGCCAGTTTCAAAAAATGGGTAAATGACTAATTAGTTTTGGCCAATTCCTCGTACAAGTAGCGGTAACAATACGCCAAGTGATAGTCGTGTGAAGTTAGAATTATGTATTGTTGGACAATCAGGCGTTGTTACTTGTTTCTTGTGTCGTGTATCAGATTAAAGTCACGTTTTAAACATTATCGTGTAACATGATCTCTAGTGCAAATTTCGAGGAACTACATATATATTTTCTTTAAGACGCTAAGGTACTTGCAAAGAGAAATGATGACCGTCTTACGGTTCCGTTCCGTCAAGAAAATTTTGAGTCTCCCTAAATTTATTCAAATGTATTGAAATAAATGTTTTTTAATTTATAGATTTTCATTTAACTTGTTAAATGTGAAGTTATTAAATTCTTTGAATGCGATAGGGTGGATATATACAACCGAAATTACTAGAATTAGGGGAACTAAATATTACAACAGCCTCAGTAACTTTATGTCGTCTATACGAAAAAGAGCCTAATATCCTTATCTTATCTCGTTATTTTCATTAATCGTTATGATGTATAATATTTTATGTAATATCCACACTATGATAGTCGTTTGGTATGTGCAATAACAGGTGGCCGAAATGAATCGGGAAGGCGTGGGCGATATTACGAAGGTTCATTATCCACTTGATAACGATCGTAGTTGTTGAACATTGCTATTATTAAAAGTTCCTACTTGTTAGATAGATCTTAAAAAGGTAAATCTTCCATAATTAAGTATAAAGACCGTTGAAGAACTGTGTTATTTGGATAAAATTTAGTTCGAATTGAAATGGCTAAATTAATTGGCCACTTACAACTTTTCCAACCCGTAGTAAAGGAGCTATGATATGCGTAGGAAAAATTTACAATATTGTCTTATACAATTTACGTGAAATAATTTTCTATTACAGCAAGAATATAATATGTACCCACAGATAATTTGATGAATAAAACCTAGTCCAGTCCGGCCATAAGTTCTGTTACAAATGAAAATGCAATAATTTTGCATAACATTTAAAATAATTCTATTCGAAATTGCCACCTTTGGCTTTGATGCAGGCCTTTAATCTGTCTGGCCACGAATCTATGAATTTATGCACTGTTTCCATGGGAAATTTAGCCACTGCTTGTTCCAGTGATTTCTTAAGAGACTCAATTTGTAGTCTAAGGTGTTCAGATCTGAGCTAGACGAGGGCCAGTGTTCAGCTTTTATAAAGTCCGGAACGTTGGTTTCGAGCTAGACTTGGAAACTTCATGCCTTGTGACCAGATGCTCAGTCCTGCTGGAAAGCCCACGGTACATTTTTAAAAAGCGTATTGTTGAGAAGATTCACATCACGATAAAAGACGGTCTGTTGAAACACTTTGGCTGAAGCTACTAGAACTGTGAGCTGTAATTTGTTAGTTTGCTTGTTGTAGTTCTCTTCAATCGTAAAAGTTTTTTCATCTGAAAGAGGATATTTCTGTGTCTTTCACCTGCTTATATGGACAGAGGGCGGTTTAAACGACCCACTCTCTGTAACTGTATCGATTAATTTATGAAATGTGTTGTCGTATATGTCCTGTATATCGACGATAAGCACCGAGGTTCAGCTCTTGTTTTATTTTACGCGACTCCTTCCGGGAATCACAATTTTTCGCGATAATATTTTTTGTTTCATAATAGAGTTTCGGCGAATTATGACTTAATTGATTTTTACTTTATGATTTTACAACAGCCTTTGTAGTACTAAAAGCGCGCGGCCGCCCCGATCTTTTATGGTATTCGACACAGAAAGTGTTGCTCGATAGATGCTCGATGATTTACGAACGTACGGCTCCATTCCCACTTTGTGCTACTCAATCACTGCAATCCTACTTTCTTTAACGCCTAATTCCATATTGTCACTTGATAATAAACACGAAGAACATAATAAACGCATTCCAAATTTAAAATAATTAAATAGTTAAAAAAGAAAAGTTTTTTTGTAATAGTATTTATGGCCAGACTAGTTATATGTCTACAAGACGAAGTTATCACGATCACTGATCGAACTGTGGGAACAGCATAATTGCTCTACCATGTATTTATGTCTTCTTCTTGCATCATACGAGAAAATCTAAGTAGAAATCTTATTTTATTAATAACTAAATTAACACGCGACACTTTCGTAGCATAAGTGTAAAAAAAACTTAACTATTTTAATTGACCTCCTGACAAACATGGCACATATTACGGAGCGGTCAAGCTGTATCTTTAGTTCTACTAGAGTGATCTTGTTGAAACTTTGAGCAGTTTTTAAGTTTAACTATATATATTTTTGAACAGTTATAGTCATATTACATCATACAAACAGTTAAACAAAGAAAAATTCTAAATATCAGTTAGATTATTTAAAAATCCTTTCAATATTCAGAAATGGCCTCTTTACAGTTTTATAATAGTACGTATATAAATATCTAGATAGATACGCTAGAGAAGGCTTGCTTTGAAAAAACTTGTTCACCTCGGGCTTAAAGAGTTTTTTTACTCGTACATATATCAATAGTGCTAAGGCATATCAAAAATATTTTCTCAAATAGAAGTGGTAAAAGCGAAAAAGTAAAAGCGTTCGTTAACATAGATTGACCTTTCTTAAACATACATCTTATAATTGTGTTTTTTTGAGTCTATTGCACAACACATTTGATAGGCGAGCTTAATTTGGCGCTCACAGCGACCACGTCCAGTCATTATGAAACAAGAGCATTGTCTCACGCGACTGATTCCGGAGTTGGTTTTCGGTGTGACAGCTTGACAATGTTACATAAGTTTTTCGTTGAAATATTGTATGATGAAAATATATGTGACCGGAAATGTATGAGATACATTATGTTGATGAATAATATGAATTTTGGATTCACTTCACACTCGAGAAACTAATATGGATCTTATTATTTGTAATAAACATTTCTTTCTTAAGAAAAGATTACAAAGCTAATTTAATAAAATCATATTTAAATGAATATCATTCACAAAATAAACATCTGCCATTGAAAATCGGCCACATTAAATATATATGCGCACAGGAAATTAGGTTTAAAGACTTTATTCTCAAAAATTTGAAGCTCAAATAAAGAAATAACAATGCCCACATGGGTATCTGTAGTATAATCTACTGATTACTAGGAATTAATTAGATTTTAACTAAATTTAATGTTTACAACGTTACCTATAATAAATAACATAACATATTGAACCATCTCAATTGAACTTCTGAGTTTGTGGAGGTATAGGTACCTATGTAGTATTAGGTAGAGGTAGGTAGTATTATAAGGTAGTATATTATAGTAGGTATATAGTATAGTATAAGACAAGTAGTATATTTGGTTCGTCTGCACTAATCGCAGTATATAAGTACATATAACCAAATGCACTTAAACTGTGAAAGTCCCATATCTATTCCGCAGATTCTGCGTGATTGGCGTACAAAAACGAACCGACAATAAAAAAGTGTTATTTTCAGAAACTTCTACATGATCGATATCAGTTCGATTTTGAAAAAAATACTAATTTACAGAAATGTCTCTATTACACTATAATTACTATAGATGAAATGACTGTATACAAACCGGTTTACGTGGAAGTTCACCACGCGTTTCTCGTCGACGTGTCTCTAGCACGTTGTCAGTGTTAGCGTTGGTGGCCTAGTGATGATGATAGAGATCTCAGTCACGGTGAATCATAATGCAATAGATTAATCAAATGAAAGGTCTTGATTAATCAGAATCGTTTTGAATTTCTTGTTTCATGGGGATCTTTTTTTATGAGCCGTGAGTGGTGTTCATTACTGTCATCATGTTTTATGCTTTACGTATTGGAGAATAACCTTTATTTTTCATTATCGATTATGCATTGAGCTTTGTATTAGTGTTAATTATGCCGGAATTATCGTCTCAATTTATGTTACAGTGGTTTGATAAATCGATAAGTTTGATCTTTATACCACTGAGAGGAAGTACCTATAAACATTTATTTATTCGATAAATATAAATATCCGAAATACGTTCGACGTTGTTATTTTTTTAAACTGCGTTTTTGTCTTAACGGGTCGGTCGATGGGATTGAGTGCATCGTTCGGAGCATGCATAATATGAATAACTCATCCGAGTGTGAGGCAGCGGTTCGACTCGCGTCAATGATCTCGATGGGGGGCAAAATATCGCAAACCAGTTGCTGATGAGTAAACTAAGTGCTAGCGTAAAAAAATATCAATTTATAACTAGACTGCACATATCGATCGTCACCTGGGCTCAAGTCTCATCTCAGAGAGATGAGAGGGTTTAGGCCATCTTTCTATAGTATAGTTTTATAAAATTATAGCGGTGTTATTTTTCAAGTGTCTTCGTTCGTGAATCACACAAATACTGCTGAATGAATTTGAATGGAACTTTTACAATTTAAACGCACATAGTTAAACTTAAATACTGCGATATATTTCAACAAGATCGGTAACACCAGAGGAACATCTAAAATTCTGTGTTATCCGCCGTCGTACACACGGGAGGTCAATTGAGATGGTTTTGTTACTTTATAACTCTTATATGGCTGCAGGGTAGGGGACGGGTCGTACAGTTATTAAAAATAAACATTGCATACTTGTTACTTAGCAAGAACCTAGAAAATATATAGACTATTTATCTAGGTCTTATCAGTCAGTGATAGCTTAGTTGTGAGTAATAGTAGTAGTAGTAATAGCCTAGTGGTTAAAAATCTCGACCTCCTGCTCCGGTAGGTCGGGGTTAAAATCGGCACGCACGCACCTCTCAATTTAGAAAATTTTATTTATAATTGTTGAGGAAACCTGCATGCCTGAAAGTTCTCCATAGTGTTCTTAAAGTTGGTGGTGGTGGACTATGGCCTAAACACTCTCATCTCTGAGTGGAGGCCCGTCCCCAATAGGACAATAATGGGTTGATGATGATACCGAGAAGCTGAACGATCTGTAAGTGAAATTCTTAGTAGTATAAATATTGATCAATAAATTATGAATACAAGAATTATAAATAGACTGCGCTATAAATTATTCAACTTCAATTGAAGACGAGTTTCAATCTTGATCGATCATGGTTAATGGTTATCATTGAATGGTAATTATGGTAAAAATAAAAGTATATAAAGCTTTTTTTAAATAGTTTAATAGAATAGCAAACGAGCTTGCGGGCCACCTGTTGTTAAGTGTTCACTGCAGCCCATGGACAACCACATCAAACCTCAACTGGGACGAAAGTCCTGTCTGAGGTCGTATGTGGAGGCGTCGCTACTCATGAGGACTAAGTTGGAATGCCTCTTATCCGGTTTCTTCTGCCTAACCACACCCTTCAAACCGAAACACGGCAGTTCTGACACTGCTCCTTTACGGCAGAAAAAGGTGCAACGGTGGTGCCGTCGCAGGCGAGCCTTCGATAAGACTCTACTACAATCAAATCAAATTGAAAGGCTACTTCAATGTTACATAACAGCTATCACCATCAAACCAGTAATGTCCTATTGTTTGTTTTCCTCTTACATACTGGTAACACGAATGCGGGGATACCCGTGTCTTCTACTGGTGATGGTGATTCTGTAATGGTGAGTACTCCTGCAGACTGGAGGGTCTGATGCCATCATCGCCATTCCACCAAGGGCAAGACCCTGTTTTTGCAGCGTGATCACCACTTACCAATCAGGTAGTCCGTCCGCATGGCTGTTTTTTTTTTTTAATTAGGTTTCTGTATCCTCCGTATATTTCACAATTTACTCAAGTTATCAGTTGAAGTCCGAGGCGGTTAGTTATTCGGCCTATTATATTTTTTTGCTAACGTAATCTACGTGACAAGTCTTTATGATGTTTATGTGATAAAAACTTTAGGTTAACTATCTTAAAAAGTTAATATTACATCTACAAGTAAGTTACCATTACTGACAAATGCAACTATGCAAGTTTGAATTAGACGTAGCGACATTTGATGAAAGATTTAGCACTATTGCGATATTGCAATATTTCTAACCATTGGCCTGGGCCAATATTTACAAATGCTATTTTGTAATATGGACGTAGCTACTTGTGTATGTACTTAGCTTTAACACGCGCTTGTTACTATCGTATATTATTATGAAATTTTTATTGAAAATCGTGTAATGTCATAATACTACTCGGTATGAAAAATAAGCCAATTTATTAAAATTTACTCCTTTCAGATAAGACTAAATATTTCGTGACAAAGATGCAAACATATTTTGTAAAATTACATTCTCGACGTATAAGTCTCGCATGGGAATTTCAACCGTTTCGATTCGCAACAGCTCAAAGGGATTCTTTTGAATTTTTTTGCCACATTCTATCTCGCTCATCCTTATCTACCCCTACTGTTCCCTTACCTTTCCCACCCCGTCATTTATGACCGATCTGCTCTTACGCGGCTCTTCCCGAAAGTACAAGTCGTTAATTTCGTTTCTAAAAAGGGCCAACGGATACGTTGTCTCCGGTGTTGTCACCACTGGGCCAATGAAACCATTCATGCTCCCTTTGAGTCGCATCCATCTCGTTTCACCGGTTGATTGGTCTCCAACGGAAACGAATTTTGTCAACGGAAGAAGGACCATCGTTAATAACAATTTTTGTGTCATTGCGTATACCGGCTAGCTGTCCATAGTCTCCATAGTCCCCATTTTACTCGTGCGTGGCATGGCGCGTGCGCCGCTGCGTGTTTAGTTGCGTCCGCAGCACGATCAAGAATAGCCGTCAGCGTGATAGCTCCCTGTAAAATATAGGTCCATGTTACTTATAACCGGTCAACAACTCGCGTAACCGAAATCCGACCTATCCTTTGATCGATACGGTCGAAATAACAACAGCTTGTTCTTAAAATCGTTAATGAATATTTATTACGCCGAAGTTATTCGGACTTCAGCCGTTAAACCGTGCGCGTTCAAATTTTGTTTATTTCGTAGATTCTTTATCGCCGTTCATTACGTCAGGTGATACCAGATTGATAAGGACGGGTACAGATAATACTTAAATGTCTGTTTGTGCATGGGCATCAATCAAACGTTTGTGTGCTAGATATAGTTCCATGGACGTGGACTTATTCGAATGTGCTCTTTGAAGAAACAATAAACAGAGAGATGTTATCGGAAATTTGTACGCAAGAGTGATGCGCCTGCGCTGGTACAAGTGTAGCGATGGACCTATTTTCGTAGCACGGAAATAAGAGCGGCAAAAGGAGCAAAAAGCTTTGACTACCTAAAAACTTGAGGACGCAGTGTAGTGTATTTTGGGCTGATGTGTGTGATGCAAGCGACCGTTGTATTGTATGTGAATTGAAGTCGTAGCGTGAGAATAAACCCAATATGAAGAAGAGGACGATATCAAAACTCAAATCTTTATTTGGTTCCAAGAAAAGTAAGTAGCTTACGTAATCTTGTATTAATTAACAACCGGTTAATTTTACGTGTTCTTTCATTATTGAACATCTTTTTAACTTATTTTAATTGTAGCTGA
This sequence comes from Doberes anticus, assembly GCA_018250115.1. NCBI lineage: Eukaryota > Metazoa > Arthropoda > Insecta > Lepidoptera > Hesperiidae > Doberes > Doberes anticus. The sequence goes on along the minus strand of DWKW01000204.1, from coordinate 3,342 downwards.
CATTAAGGCATAAAGAGTTAAATACACTGTAGGTAATTGTAAAAAAAATGGTGATTGCGATTTTCAAATTGGTACTTACGGAATGTAATTAAACGTTCAATAATGTTTAAGTATCAATTTATTAACAATTTCAAACCAATTATTGTAAAACCTCAATTTCATCTAGTCTTTTAACATATTTAAGGTACAATCATAGTGATTTCCCACAATAATTGTTATAAATAATCTGTCTTGTGTTAAAAAAAAATTTTTCCTTTCAATAAAATTCATTGAAGCACTTCTACTCTGTATAGTTGATATTTTTTTTGTATCACTTACTATGCACCCTATTTAAGATGAACAGCTGCTCGTTCAATTTTAACAACCCACATCCCCGTCTGAAGTGATTTTAATGAACTCTAAATTCTCGTCACTTGAAAAGATGTAAAATAAGCTCATTATTTATTGCGACATCTCGACATCCTCTATTAAGTTTAAAATTATTTGTTCAGACTAACTGCTTTAATTATTCATTTTAAATTGATATTGATATTTCCGGATTACTTGAAAGATCGTTTAAGGTAACATTTTTCGAAGTATCAGCTAACGATGTAGTTTGTTCTTTGAAATATTTTTATCATCATCGCACATTGTGTATCGTTAACTAACAATTTAACCTAATTGAACTATAACACCGTGCAACGTGATATTATGTGAAAAGGCAACCCATTTGCGTAGTAATTCTAATGAGGTCCTTGTGTATTTATTCATTCGTTGTCGCTACCCAGGGTTCAGATTTCCCAGCGAAAACAATAGAAATACGGGCATGCATATTATTCCCGTGCGAAATCCTGTTCAGTGCCCCTCTCGAGTGTAAACTGAGCATTGTGTTGTGTAGATAACCTAGACTAAACATTACAAAGCCGCTGATAAGCACGTGTCGCGAGTGCTAAATGGCTAAAACGCGCCGATATTGGAAACTCGCTGTTTATCATGTTAGTTTGTTCAGTGTTCAGGCTCCTGCGCTGAACGTTACATGTATCGTAAGCGCATGTTTTCTGCTTTCGTTCTGCTCTAAATGCTTTCTTGTTTTTGTGTACAGCGTAAAAATGGTAAGAATTTTGCTACTTATCAAATTAAAGTGACAGTTATGAGATATTACTTAAAAATTCATTATTGTAACAATTAAGTGGTGAAATTACTTTGAATCTTGAAAGTAAATCGATAATTAAACATCTTGCCAATTTCAAGTTACCGCGAATTTCGTGTACTTTCAAATTTAATAACCATTCGTAACGGTAAATCAAACAATTTTAGGATTATAATTTAATTGAGTATCTTTCACTTTTCATTTCTACTATTCATCGTTTTCTATCGCCGTTTCTGTAAATATTTTTGAGTTGCTATATCTATTCGTTCCCAAACATCTTTGCCACAGGATGTTCTTAAACTAATAGCAGTTTCAGGTTATTTGTGAGATGTTTGCTTCGTCCGTGACAATTTTACTAACTAGTGATTTCCTCGCGTATTCATAAGCCTACTATAAAATAGGCTGGTACTCAAGACTTATACTCGAGATGTTATCTTTGTAGATATTCGTATATCACCAACAAAAAGTGCGCGATCCTCATTTGAGAATACAAACTTAACCTGTTTCTATGTTCACTCCATAATGTAAAATATAATTCAGTAGTTACGAAATTCTTTATGTGAATCGTTTCGATGTTCTTAAATGTAGCGAACAGTATTCAATTTTATTTATCTTAATTAATCAATCCATTTGTTTTGTAAGATTTTTCTAACCATCGTTCGGTCGTCAGTAGAGTTCAAAAGATACAGTTGTCAAAGAGTACATTGACAGAGAATCCAATGAATTTCTATAGCACAAAATGTACTGCAACACTTGGCACGCGCTTACTGTTGCATGTTACAAGACATTTGAATATATCGTTTACTTTAAATTACATGATCTTGACGCATTCGTGATCGTTATATTTACCTTTAAATACCTTTTCTTTGAGTTATTGTTTAATATGGTAGTTGTGTTATTATTTTGATATGTAGGTAGGCTTGTGTACGTATGTAGCTTAGCACTTTCTCGCAGCTAAATCGAATTCCAATATGGAAATCACATTTACATATGGTTTATTAGGTACATTGATATCAACAGTAAACATTAAGTACATCTGAGATATGTATCTCTCTATTTCTGCGGTGTGGCTTAATCCCACAGACTTACATTGGGGTTAAATGTCAGGCCGTTATTGTTCTTACTAGATAAACGCAATATTGATTACTTTTTATAACACGAATACCCAGTGTGATATCTAAAGTATATTTATATTTTTATAGTAGCGTGTAAATTCATTTCCAACCTTAATTCTCAATTTGCAGCCGTACACCTGAGCAAAGACTAAGTATATTCTGTATTACTTCGTGTATACAATAATGACTCAATGTCATGAGCATTGTCGGTGTAATTTTAATACAGTGTAATCCATACAAGTAAACAAAAAATGTCTTGCTTGTGATTTGCCTTCCTCGTCCCGTCATTAATAATTCTGAGAAGATATTTGAGATATGTAACAATATTCGTTTTCATAATATGAAATCGCGCTGCAGCGGCGCGCCTACCGTGAACGCGGGATAGATTTCTATTTGTCTATTGGAAATACGATTCAGTTTGCTTTCGCTTCTCCTAGTTTCGAATAATTAAACCTTAATTATTCGAACCCGGTATTTTATTCCTAAATATTTACATTCATATAAATTACTTATTGCTTTCTTGTTGGTGTCATTATGTCAAGATAGATGGTATTTACTTTTTAAATAATTATTGGCTGTAGATCAAATACGAACAAAATTTTGTTTATCGTTCCATTTTATTTGGATGAATCCTATAATAAAAATTGTCGTACATTAACTATTATACGGCAGACTCGTCGAGGTCTTAAAACCTCAACCTGACCTTTGTTTGCGTAACAGGCGTGAACGAACGACGTGAACCCACCATATCTGTTGCACACGTTTCTCACGGACATAGTCTAACAGAGAGATACCATCTAACCTTTCGAAGAAAGTGTCCGACATTATGGATTGAAGAGTTTAATGTCCAAAGAAATTATTTGAAGAAATATCTCGTAACATACCTACTCTTTTCCCACGCCAAACAACATCGTGAGGATCGCCGATCTCAGACGGTAGTGTGAAAACTAAACCGTGTATCTGTATGTAATGATTATGTTATGTTCTGATATTGAGCGGTGATGATTGTGATAAGTTAATAAGACCGCCAATCCGCACTTGGCCAGCCTGGTGGACTATGGTAAGCCATAGTGCACCCGGCTGGCCAAGGCAACTCAG
>DWKW01000203.1:0-19821 GCA_018250115.1 Doberes anticus | reverse complement strand
GTTCACGCGCTCGTTTATGTGTGTGTACACGGCACCAAAGACACACGCTAACTCCTCATGTGCGGCTATGAGTGTGAAACGTTCTATATTATTTATTTATATTCCTGAATATAAGATAAAATTTTGGACACGAATCTTAGATGAAACTACCTTGTCATTGATGCTTGTTTCCGGTTCTACGCCCCTGAACGTCAATAACTGTATACCTTGACCAATTTTTATGTGATGTAAACACCAGTTACGAAATAAAATTAGTGGTATCGTACGGTCGAACATCATCAAGTTGGCACTGCGCCAAGGAATCCGCGATGACGAATCGTTTCTGTCGTGCAAATAATAATTTTGAATTCTATTTTATTTGAGGTAGGAAATATCTTAGCTCAAGTCTTCGAAGTCTATTCGTAGAATCCACATTTTTATTTTATGATACTAAATCCTTTGAATAAATTGAAATAAAGTATTTTCTTACACCCACTTGTAACGTTTTCGTGTCGTTTTGTGTAAATAGTCAGTTATAAATAACAATTTTCTCATAGCGCCATCGTCGCCCTCTTCTCGGTAGTTGCGTATGCAGGTAGAGGCCTTCACGCCCGTCTCTGTCTCTCACTCCTACCCCTCCCTCACTCACTTTAAGCCTGAGCCCTTCCGGTTCCTCAAAAAAAAACTCGGTGAAGCTGTAAAGGCCGATAGTGCCAACAGCATGTGACATTAGAAAAAAAATCATAGCTCTGTTTAGTTCAACAAACTTATATACATATCTCATTGTTTTGAGTTTTATTATATTCATTATTGACGACCCGTATGGCGCCGTGGTCAACGCGCGGTCTGCCGTTCGGAGGGTCCTGGGTTCGATTCCAGCGGGGCAGAAGTTTAAATGATGAATTTAGATTTCTGTACTCGGTCTGGGTGTTTGTGTGCTTGTTTCTGTGTGTGTCCATGGCGCCCACGACACAGGTTAATTCCTACTGTGGGGCTATGAGTGTGAGATATTAAAACTACACAGGACAGAAGGCGTTCTAACTTGGTCCTCAGGAATAGATAGAGTCTCAGAAAACTCCGGTTCCATTTGAAGTCGGCAGTGGATGTGTTTGTGCAGCGCAAAAAATACCAGACATTATGCATGCTCCATTCCGACTGTTTTAACATTAAAAAGTAAGAGTACGTCTTTTCTAATAGCGGCAGCAAACTTTGTGTACAAAGATTCTTCTAATTGAAGAATAGCTACGATATTTAGTTTTTTTCGTATTTAAATTTTAAAATGCATAGGTATTGTACTAGGCAATATGAAAAGCATTGTTTTTTTATTCATAAAGAGCAAACAAGCATGCCAACTTTATGTTTAGTGGCCACTGCAGCCGAGGGCATCTCCAATGTCCACAAGAAACCTCAAATACAAAAAACATTCATAAGAGGCCGGACGTTGATGTGTCGCTATTCCCGAGGACTAAGTTGGAACACTTCTTGTTTCATTATAGTCTGCTTAACCATACCCTTCAAACTGAAACACAGTTGTTCTCAAACCGTACATTACAGTAGGAGCCTTAAACATGAGTCTCTTTCTTCTTTGTCATTCTTGTCAGAGTGGTCGTGGTCATCATGTTGTATCTCTGCTATTTGGGGATGTTATTTGGCTCACGAGCATTCGCCACTTCTGTCTATTTGTGGTCCGCCTGCTACACTCATACAAGGGATCACCCACAGCAGACTTTATTTGGTCAGTCCATCGCTTGTGCATCCGTCCACGTGATCTGGTGCCTTCCACTTTTCCATTGAGTCTCTTCACCATAGTGTTATAGATAATTATTTTTAATTCCATTGTATATTAACAATTTTTGTCTATATGCATGCTCGTACAACTATTTTTTCGCTTGCCTACTGCTTTAATTTTCGTGGAAATTTTATGACGTATAAAAAAATAACACGAGTGCATATAGGGAACAAACAAATTATAAACGCGTCAGTAACGTACAAGCCGGTAATGAAGCAAATTCCAGGTAACAAATTGTTTGCTCACGAAGCGTCGGTTCATGAATATCTAACGTTTTATCAACACCCGTCATGTTCGAGCAATTACGTAATACCGATAACTATAAAGGCAGCAAGCAATTAAGAGACTAACCAAAGACATTAAAACTTCACCATATTGCGTATTTTCACAAAACGAATACACAAGGACTGTTTTTTTTTTTGTTACTGTAGGTACAAATACGCCAAAGTACCCTCATTGAAGGTTTTATATTTTGTATCTCCGTTCAGCGTGTTAGCTCGGCGTCGTCAACCCATTACGGTACCGGGCATGAGTCTGCTCTCAGAGACGAGAAGATTTAGAGCATAGACCAAATTCGAATTAGCGTACTTCATATGCAGATTTCCTCACTGTGTTTTCCTTCACCGTTATTGCTAGTATTCGTTTATTTTTTTATTTAATTCGCTCGTCATTCAGAACTGATCGAGACATCGGAGTAAAAGACCGAGATTCTTATTATTTTATTATTATGTGTATATCAATATTTAACTACAATGTTTCAAGTTTCAGTCACTTTATTTAACTTAATTTTTTTTTTAAATATTAATAATTTTGCTGCACTATAGAATAGAAGGCAAATGTTTATAATTCTGTGGTTTATAGTCCTAAGTCCTAAAATCTTAAGACCATAAGATATTTATTAAATAGCCAGACCTGTTGGACTGCGGGAAAAATACTATATTCACTTTGATATTTTTAAAAATAGAATAAGAAAGCGGACTCAATGCGAATTGATGCACGTATGGACTTTGACATAAAAGCAGTTTTTTGAAATATCCAGGAAATCCTTTGCTTTCCTATGTCAACGTATCCCGTTTCAATCCATAACGGACATCTTTATTTACTGAAAGTGATTTAACTTTACTCTCGATTTTCTCAAGCAGACGTATCATATACTCAAGTTGTAGTATAATATACTAAAATGTATATTATCTTCCAATAAACCAAACAGGGCGAAAATTACCGTAACAATTACCAAGCTCGCATGGCTTGCGGAAGAACACCATTCATTTTCACTGTGTTATGAATCCTTCTTCCTTATGTACGGAAAGTTTCCCTGATATGTGCCTCGGTTTAGTCTGTGAGACCGTAACAATAAAGGTCGGCTCAGGGTTTACTCAACGATATAATGTTGAGTTATAAATAACAAAGATGTGTCTTCAGCTCACATTTATAAGACCTATTGTAGTGTGAAGGTAGAACCACGTGTATCGTGTAGTGTGTTTAAGCCTATAAGCTTGAATTTCATAGTTTCATAATTTAATAGTTTTTATTACAAAGGTGATCTTAGTGTTAATTTGCAATCTCTTCCAGACAAACCTTGAATTAGAAATTGACGATATGGGTAATCGAAAATTTTTATTTCGTTACGCTAGATCACGTCATTTCTTTAGTTTATATCATTCCCATATGTTTTTGGGGAATCTAACTCGGAGACCAAAGTTAGAAAGCCACCATTTCTTTTATGAATATTGTTATTCCACTAAATTAAAAATTAATAACCTATCGTTATCACTACCCACTACTGTCCCCCTGGGTAATACCCTCATTTCAGAGATGAGAAGGATTAGGCCACAGTCACATATTTCACGTACCGTTAAGAGCATTATGGAGAATTTCCGGCAAGCAGGCTTCCTCACGACGTGAAACAACTAATAACTGTTTCTTAAACGCACGTAACTTCGAAAAATTAAAGGTTCTAGCTGGGATTCGAACCTGCACCCACCAGATTGAGAAGCCGATTCGAAACCACCGGGCTATCACTACAGGGCTGCTTATGTACAGTTATACTCATGAGTCTTATATGTATGTGATAAAGAAATACGAATCAATGATTTAGCTAGAATCCATTTAGAAGCGCTGCTCGTATTCTTCATAAGTAGAATTCCATGTTAGGGACTAATAATAAATCTATTTCCAATAAGCTTTCATCTTCAATAAAGGCACTAAAGCCAATGAGATAGGCTTACCCACATTGTGCCGTATAAGGTTTCCATGATTTTTGCACACACTTCGAAATTTCTCCTGAAATATGGCGGGATAGGATCGCTCTTTCACAACTTTCCTTACTGCTCAACCTTCATAAAACAGACACGAAAAGGTTTAACGATGTTCCGTTCCGATGTTCCTAAAATCCTTACAGAGTTTTCAAGTCAGTTTAACTTCGTTAACTGTTAGATCATTAGGCAACACCATAATCTGATTTCTATCATAAATACCTTTTTACCTTTTGTACATATTTTTTTGTTTGATATAAATTAGACTATTTTTGCCATAAAGCAGCAGTGTGAAAACTGCTGTGTTTCGGTGTGTAACTACACCCTTCAAACCGACACTCTACACCCTCCTTCTGCTTAACTAGGCAGAAGACACTGCCCAAGAAGCATTTCAGCTTAGCCCTCAGGAGTGGCAACGAATTCACATCAAACCTCAACTAGGACTGAAGTCATAGTTTGATGGGGATGTCCATGGGCTACAATAACCACTTAACATCAGGTAGCCTGCATGCTCGTTTGCTATTCTATTAAAGTTTAAAAAAAACTTCCATCCTCAATGTTTTCACCACATAATGAAAAACATAGGAGCAATTGAAATTTTTATTCTAATGCCACATGCTGTGGGCCCTACGGATTTTACAGCTTCACCGATCTTACTACACCTTCCTATCAGGGGATAGAGTCTACCGAGAACAAAAGCTGCCCTGTTTCCCACTACCGTGATGTGCTTTTTGAAGTTTGACCGCTCAAGTACATATATGAAGGCGTATACGGAGAGGCAAAACCTATCTTGTTCTAAATTATGGCGATATTTAAGTATATATGATTTTATACTGGGAAACGTTTAAAACTTATAAAGTTGTTTGTGTATATTAGACACAGATACACAGCCAGACAGAAAAAAATTTTTTAGTTATAAAGTCCACCAAATAGTCAATATCAAAATTTGTATTTAAAAAATATCTTCAATTCATCTTTCATCAAATTGTTTCCCGTAACGTGTGATTAATAAGATTTCGATATTTATTTTTTTACTTAGAAGACCAGTGTAGGGGAAATGGACATGCATTTGAAAATTTTATGTACATTTTGCAGGATCCTTGACAGTTACAATTGTAAGTACTAATTCAACCAAATTAAGGTTCAAAAATTGCATAACTGGGAATAAGTAGAGGTCAGAAATTTAACTCAAAACATCCTATATAGAAGACGAAATTCCACTATATTATGTATTTTGTATTACACTGCTTAAGTAATATCGACAATATTTTTTTTTTTTAATTATTAGCTTCAGTGGCTACTAAAGAGTCGATAAAAATATTTCCGATGTACAGACACGGCTTCGTTACATTTGTATAATGGTATAGATTCATTTGAAGTTGCAATTGCTCATAGGGCTACGAGAAGGGGAGCGGGTGGGATGAGAACGAGGTCACGGAAATAGGTCAGTGCCAGAAGCCTGAAGCCTTGAAAGCGGCCTACCTGCCAGACCTGTTGATACGGTTTCTGTTTAGTGAACCGATTTAATAGATTAATTTACGCCTAATCAGGTTATTTAAACAACTACTAAGACTTGAATGAAGCACTAATACAGTATTAAAAGCACTTCAGGCAATATATGTAGTACGTGACACTTATTTGATTCAAGCAATAAGATTTTATAATCACGTATAGTTAGTTACTTTTACTTGTTCTTCATCGCCATTTAACGATCATCATAGACCCATTATTGTCCAGCTGCTGAACACGGGTCTACCCGCAGAGAGATGTATATGGTTCAGATATGTTGACCACAGTAAAAGTGCAAATGAGTGCATTTCAAATGGCTTAAAACGTTCTAGAGAGCTTACAAGAAGAAGATGTTATCCTTCCGCTGGCCAATTGCGGATTATGGAACATTATGGAGAACTGTCAGGCATGCAGGTTTCCTCACGATGTCTCCCTTCACCGTTTCCTTCAACGAACGATGATAAATATTTTTTTTAATACGTACATAATTTTTTTTTATTTCATGTTATATTATATTTAGTAATAAATAATCATGAATATTTTTTTTGATTAGACGAGTTTTGAACCCCGGTCCACCGCAGCGGGAGGTCGGGGTTCTTAGCCCCTAGGCTTTCACACGTATTCCAATGTTACTACAGTAATTTTAATATGACTAGATATGTTTCTGTAATTATTTCTTTAAAATTCACGTAGCAATGATGCGGCGAGGGTCGATCGCCATCGTCGGCGCCGGCGAACCGCTGATCGTAGTCGAGGAAAGCGGTGCCGAGGAAGCTGAAAGCTCTTACCGTTCGTCGACGCCCGCTCGAGGTCTCTCCGTGGACACGGAGTCCCCGCCTGATCCTTACCACCTTTCGCCCTGGCGAGACACCCGCAAGCACTCTCTGCCAACTCCATCATGCACTACTGGGCCTACGGCTAGCCAGGTGAGTATATTCCGATAGAACCTAACAGTCAAATATATCAAACTTCTTGACTAAACATGACTTCTTCAGTGTCGATATACATAGGTGCATTTTGATATCATTAGGTCTGTAGAATAATCAGTAAAACAAATTTGTAGTCATAAAAAAAGAAAACAAATTAAAATTCCTTTATTTGCTGGATTCAGGTATAAATAAAATACAGTTGTTATATAATACTTATTTAACTTATATAAAGACTATTATTTGTATGTAAAATATAAATTTTTAATCAGGTCCGAAGACTCTCTGAGCGTGGTGAAGGCGCAGCGCGTGAGGCACGTGAAGCAGCGTTCTTAGCTACATTGAGCCAGGCACCGCCGCAGCCCGGCGGTCGACGGTAAACTTCTAATAATCACAAAATTCTAAAGAAAAATCGTTCGATTTACTAGGAGATTTCGCACATAGGAAGTATTTACGCATATATAAGATACGCATTAATGTGTACTACATCCGGGTCCATAATTTAATACAGCACTCAAAATGTGAATATGGAATGCTTGAAGAACCTTTTTTTGTCTGCGAAGACCGACATGTTCTCTTCGGTTTTACTAAAAAAATATTTATTTGCAGACATTCCGTGGTAACCATATCCCGTGTCCCTCAAGCACTCTTCGGACGAGGCCGGCGTGAATCTATTGCTGCATTCCCAGCCCTTGCCCGCCGTCGTGATTCAGCTACAAAATGTATGTATTACCAGTATAGGTACGTGACGAATTAATGTAGGTCTCTGATTACTTAAATTAAACAAAAATTTTTTTAGGGCCACCGGCTACTGATACTCTTGGGAGCAGCCACAACTTGCAACTGGATATAATGGACGATATCGTTCAAGCTCGCAAAGTACGAATGCGTCTCTGGAATACATCCAATGAACGAGTATGTGAGGTCCAACCACTTGATGAACGATCTCCAATTAGCGGTTCTGTAAGATACACTAACCGTGGACGGCGACACTCTGACTTCGTTGGATCTCCATTGCCGCCTATTCCTGCACGCAGACGTGCTTCTGAGATGCCACCGCCTCCACCCATCCCTCCGCGTACTGGGGCCGGCGTTGTTTGCACTGACACCGATCTCAAACACATGCTCAATAACCTTACATCGTCTGCAACAGAAATTGACCGCTGCGGAAACCCCGAACGCGTTGGACGTCTCGCAGACATGCGTTCCAGTAGCTTCGATGCTTCTACTATGCGTGAGAAACTTGCAGATTCCGGAACAACTTGGTTCACGCGACGCCATCAGACTCTAGCGAATAAAAAGAAGGACAATGAGCCAAAGAGGATGAAGGTGACATTTGCTCCTGATTCAAAACAGGCGCCGGGTGACGCTGCTGCTGTTGTTTGGGATAAACCAACGGGATCTGTTGTAGATGCAAGCGCTCTTGGCAGTGCCATTGAGGTTTTCCTTCGAAGATCCAGTGCGGTTGATCCGGCACCCTCAACATCTGGATTAGCCACGATAAAGGCTACGACCATAACAGTCGAGGGTGAGATGCGTCCGAAGACAAAAGACATTCCAAGTACAAGCCGTGCATCGAGCCGTAACGACAAGGAGCGCTGGTACGGAAGCCGGCCCGAAGAAGAAGAGAACACTGAGGGTTGCGATGCTTCCCTTTGCTCTTCTCTAAAAGATCTTTTCGTTTAGACACTAGGCTATATTTAAGTCTCTCATATAAATTATATAGTTGTCATGTACAGATATATTTCTTGACTAATAAGAGTAGACCGCGGTGCCGCTCGGCGAACCGCGATTGCACCAGATCCTCTCGGTGTACCTTATTTTATGAATCTTTCAATGTGATAGGCTGTGCGTAGGCGCCGGTCGTTCCGAGTCGACTCACGACCGACGCGAGCGCTGTGTAAAATTATTTTTAGAGTAAATTCTATTTTCATTGTAAAGTTTTTAATATTAGTAACCAAAATATTAACTTATTGTTAGATAGAGAATTGTAAGTACTCATATTTGTGATCGATGGGCACGCGATTTCCAAGCCGCACACCTGTGCGGTATCCCCCCGCGCGCCCGATCTACCCCGCCCTGTCTTGTCGGATCTGTGTCTTGTAATGTTATCATTAACACAATTTAACTTTATCGTATAGCAGAAAAAATATATGGATGTGTGATCGGGAGAAACGTACGCTTAATAGACGAAGGCGACTGTCAGTCGCCTTTTATCAATAAAGTTTTTATCGATGTTCTTTGGTCATTTCATTTTGTTTCTCACCTTCTTACTCTTTAAATAGAAAATCATAAATATGAAATTCCGTAGCAAGAAAAATACTCCGACTAGGTATATATGTCTACATGCCTGTTCCCTATTACAGAGAAAATTATTAAAAATTATTATTACAGATTATTAAGTAAGTTTTATTTATTTAGACCAGAAAGTAGACATTTACAATGTTATCCAAATTAATCCATTGGATGCGATACAACAATAATACTTCTGGTATTTTTTATTGACTTGAAAGATAAACTAAATATGTAGTAACAAACAAAACAAAAATATAAGGCACACATAAGCAGTTTCTATTTCACTTATTTAACACTGATACTTATTACATTAATTTTTTTTTTTTTTGGCAAAACAAGCCACGAATTCAAAGTGGAATTATTATAATAATAACTTTGCTAATTGTTCAGCATCTTACAGCGACTCTATCCCATTCAATTTACATTCTCAATTTTTCAATTCTCCGTGAAACATATATTTCCCGACTATGTAATCTATATCAGTTTCTTTTTTTTACTTATGTAATGAATTCAATGCATCAATTTCTATAGATATATCTTTTCTTGAAAGGTTTATGAATATGACACGAAATCCAATTTGTCGAACTTTTACGACGACAACTTTGGCAATTACGAAGCACCCGGCGGCGAGAGGTCCACTTTAGCCGCTTTGTTCAAATAATCATGAGAATTAATAATATTCGTCAACTTTGTGATGAAACAGAACACTTGATATAAAGGTAGATAAATTAATTACTTGACAACTCATTTTTATCTGAAACCATGGTCGAATGTGTTCTGATTTTAAAAATAAAAAAAAACTGTACCGCCGTATACGGTACCTAGTAACGTAACCTATAAGTTACGTTACGAGGTTTATTAAGTTTGATGTGGATGTCCATGGGCTACAGTGACCACTTAACACCAGGTAGCCTACATGCCCGTCTGCTATTCTGTTAATATAAAAAAATATAAATGTGTACCTATGTTATGATATCGATTTGCCAATTTAAGCACTAAAACAACGACCATAAATGGAACTAATAAAATCGCGTTTGACTTTGTTCCGATATAAATATATTTGTTGGATAACAAATTATCTGTACAAATAAATTTAACTGAACACACACCTCTTGAGTTCGATTTTTGATTTACTGACCATTTAAATTTCAAAAAGGAGTTTCTTAGTTAACTTAACTAAATTCTTATTCAGGACCATCGCAATATTCAGTAAAAAAATCACCTTCAGAATCGTTATCATAGACTTATTCTGAATATATGCATGTTGGAATTTATATGGAAACGAATTTTTCAACGAAAAAGTTTGTAAGATATCAATACACCTTCGCACCATTACATAAAGTTTGTTTTCTAACATATGTATACATATATCTGATTAATACGGTTACTATTTATTTACGTTATGAATAGACTGAATGATATTGAAATATGTTATTAAAAGAATTAGCCCAGAATTAAACCCTGTGAAATACCAATTAATATTGCCAACCAAGATAACATTTTACTGTTCACTTTAACCCTCGGAGTTCTGTCAATCAGATAAGAAGTCGGAAGTTTGAGCGCGTTACCTTCGTAATATTTCTCTCACACTTCTACAATAGTCTAATAACCTTTACATTAAATGTAGAGCGATCTCGTGTAAAACCGATTTGCTTATGAACAGAATAAAGTGATTTCATTCATTCATTCAAACCTTATATGTATGTATATGTATTTGGATACATCAACTTAAAACATATATTGCTTCTTAATTAATGAATTAGGCACTGGACAAGCCACTAGCAGTATATAGGTATTTAAATCAGATTTTTTGTTATGTTATGTTATGTTAAGCTCTCCTGCAGCGACGCCATCAATGCATCATACGAGGTGACGATACGAGGTGATTGAAAACCTATGTAATAGAATAGCAGAAGTAGTTACAAGAAATCTGTATTTGTAAGAAGTATGTAGAGAGCGAAGAATTTTTATTATAAATCATACATTTCACCTATCGTGAAATCCTATGTCATCCAGAAAAAATCATTTGTAAAAATTAGGTCAAAGGTTAAATTGCAAAGACATTTCAGAAAAATATGATTTAGAATACAAATACATAACAGTTTATGTTACTTTACAATATTTATACACTTTAATAAGTACAAGATATGATTATGACTTTTTCTATCATATTGCGATACTAAACACAGATAAATCCTCTAAGTAGCGTAAATATGTCAATTTAGAAGAAAGATTGCAAATAAATTACTTTGCATACATTATTTTGGGCACATTGGTCATTCTAAAGGTTAAAAGTAAGGCCGCGACGATTATAAATCATACATTTTCAACGAAATGTCGCCCGAAACCGTCCCTTTAGGAGTGGGATTCACATGAATACATGTGAAGTGCCACTTTGATGTCGCTGATATTAAAAATGTTTAGGATCTGTGTAAAATTATTCGGTTTGAAAAGGTATCGTAAAGTTGCTGCTGTATCTAAGTAGAATAAGTAACCAATCCTGAATATCACATTTTTATTGATTTTAAAAATATTAATTCACTTTAAACAAATTTAAAGAAAAACGTAAGTCGGATACTACTCTGTTCATGAATTTACATTTCTGTTACTGATCTGGCTCCTTATTTCACGACATATGAAATGCTTGTTTCTCGTCACATAGAGTGCATGTTTCACGACACATAGAATGCTAGTTTGACGATGGCTATGAATGTAAAACGTCATTCATTTATTTAGTCAGAACGGGGGTATTTAGTCAGAAGACACTGGACAGGAGGCATTCCAACTTAGTCCTCTAGAGTAGCAACGCATCGACACCTCAGATATGATTTCCGTCCTAGTTGAGGTTTGATGTGGATGTCTATGGGCTACACTAACCACTTAACATCAGATGCGCCCTGCATCCTCGTTTGCTATTCCGTGGTAATAATAATAAAATATTAGTTATAATACATAGTGCACTACTTTAGGTACCACCGTTTATTATCACAACGGAGAAAAAGTGTGAAAACGAGAAATATCGTCCCTGTTCTAGTGCGTTCACTCCACTGTTTCGTGTTTGTAGTGTTCTATGTCAGCTTATATTAAAAATTCCCGAGCTTTGTACCTACAACAGTACGCGGTGTTTACACTCCATCGATGTTGAAAATAGAACCTATCATACAATAGAATTCATTTTTTATTGACATGCATCGTAAGTTATGGTGTTCAGGGAAGCATACATAATTAAGTAGATTTGAAATCACCAGAACGTCGTACTACAGATTTTTTTTTATATATGTTTCCTTTTTTTGATAAAAAAATAATAACGCTTCACACTAGCCCTATACTAGAATTCCCTGTGTCGTGCGTGCCATGGACACCCAGACCAGGTACAGAAATCTAAGTTCATCATTCAAATTTCTGCCCCACTGGGAATCCAACCCAGGGACTTACGACCACTCGGCGCGTTGAAGACATCGCAGTCTTATGATAATATTTACAAAGTTATAAGATGCAAAGCTGCGTAGCGGAAATTGTTGTTTTAATTAACGAACCGAAGACGAATGTCGCAAGTTTACGAGTGAATAAAATTTTTTTCCGACTTTACCCGCGTTTCGTGTATTCTAATTATGATCATCTTCAAGAAATGAAATAGTAAAGTAAAAAGCGCAAATGTAATTGTGATTCGGATGCTAAGCCTAATTGAAAATAAGAAAGATAGATTGAAATAGCAGGTACATTTTACCTATTACCTATTACCTTATATTAATGACGCATCCTATCCATATATACATACATATATATTTTTCCCAACGGTATAGAAAACAAGAATGCGTGCCACCTGATGTTATGTGGTCGCTTCAGCCCATGAACATTCACCTCAAATCGAAATACCATATTATCTATACTAATAATAAACCTAATAAAAAACAAGAAAGACAGATTAAAATAGTGGGTATATTTTATTTTTAATGTTATAAATACGAAAGTACGTCTCGCTGTCTGTTAAGCTTTCA
This sequence comes from Doberes anticus, assembly GCA_018250115.1. Lineage (NCBI taxonomy): Eukaryota > Metazoa > Arthropoda > Insecta > Lepidoptera > Hesperiidae > Doberes > Doberes anticus. Next base: position 7,070 of record DWKW01000203.1, on the reverse strand, counting down.
CGGTCAAACCGCTGATCCGATTGTGATGAAATTTAATACGGTGATAGTTTGAATCCTGTTCTTAACATTGGCTTCTTTGTTTTTCAAAATTCAAACCCTAAGAGGTTGTCGCTGCCCAAGAACTTTGTATAATATAACGTATTTTTTTAGGTCCTTAATACACGCGTACGAGGTCGCGAGCTTTATCTAATTAGTATTAATATAATATTTTTCCATTATATTATTTGTCAAGTATCATAGGGAGTAGATCATTCAGACTCAAATACTGCACGCGATGGAAATTTTTAGAAATAGCTTATCTCATTTCTTACACCACACAACACCTGTACCGCAGTAAGGCGGTAACATCGAGCCGATAATTCTTCATATTTTAGTTACACTAGTCAGTAGAATGTTTACCGTTAAAGGTACAATACAATATACGCGATCATAGTTCAAGCATAAGCTAACCTGATATTACTAAAGGGAATTGAACCAGAAACCTAATTGCATTGTACACTCTGTATAATTAAATTACGACCGAAATGCTATACCAGAACCGTAGACGATAGTGACGTAGCCGTACCTCCGTAGAGGTAAGGCGCTGGAGGCTCGTAACTAGATTAAGAACGGCCAAAGGACGGGCTATCAAATATGTACTTGGCAACGGAATAAAATTGCATTTAATCAAGTTTACCTGTATATAGTTCACACGTCACCCTTCGAGGAAAGGTTATTTGTGTTTATAAAGGATTCTACATAAATTTTTAATTTAATGGTAACATTTCATTTCGGTTTCTATTCGTGTTTAAACATTTTAAAGGTTTCGGGGTCCTATGTTGAAGGCTCGCCTGCGGCGGGACCACCGCCCTATCTATTTCTGCCATAAGCAGCAGTGTGAACACTACTGTATTTCGGTTTGAAGTTTGTGGTTAGGCAGTATAAAGAAGGCATATCAGCTTAGTCCTCGGGAGTAGTAATGCATGCACGTTTCCACCCAGACTTCGTATCTATATGAGGTTATGTGTAGGCCGGTGAGCTGCAGTGACACATTAACATCAAGCTCGTCTATAACCAAGTTAAAATAAAAAAGGAAAAAAAGATTTCACATTAGCATTACCCTTCTAGGAAATGATATTCATGTTAATAAGGACCCCCAAACAAATATCTACATTTAATAAAAATATCTTCATTTAGGTGTTTAATACTTTCAAGTTTATGTAGTTATTGTTTATTAGTCTAGCAGTCTCATCTCTGAAAGGAAACCTGTGCCCACTAGTGGGACAACAATGGGTTGATGATGATACTTATTATTCATAAGTGGGCTGAAAGATTGAAAACAAAAAGTTTGTAATAATTTCAATATGAAAATTTATTTCGTTATTTTTCTAAAAACTTGTGATAATTCAATGAACCTAGAGTAGTTTTATTATAGAGTATTATCGATTATATAAAAGTAACTGTGCTCCCTAGAAAGTTATATGGCCTGGCCCCTTATAAAAATCAAATTCATAAGTAACACTGACGGATAACTTTCTAATAACTTAGGTAGCACAAATCAATCATTGTTTCAGATGCCACGATATTTCCGGCTTACTCGACAGTTCTTATAGTAGTACGACAAAATATAATAAAACTTTTATAAGAAATACACCTAAACCTTTTATCCATTAGTAAAAACAAAATGAAATTCAGTACAGATTTTTTTTTATATACAAAAAAACAGACTACTACATACTACTACACTTTTTTACTACATACAAGCAATTTCCATTTTCTGTCGATAAAATATCAACAGTAAATAAAATCGCTAAACCCTGTTTACATTACTCAATGTCTATGGTTAAAGCACCTAACGGGTCGTTCACCTGCAACTGAATTTATTATCTACTACATTATGTCAAGGGTTTCTGAGCCATTTGTTTCCATATATCTTGCTGTAGCTATTTCTCAAAGACATTCAAACTTGTTAGCATAAACATAACTCTCGACGTACAGGTGGAGTTATATTAACAAGGTATAGTTTTAATTCACATTTTAGGTTAATGATAAGTTCATCCTGCGATACGATTTTGTGATATTACATTTGTCCTTTCTTTTTTCAAAGTTATTATATAAAATTATTTGCATGCATCATTATTATGATGAAGCGATGTCACTCCTGCCCTTCTCTGCTATTGTAATAATCTTATTATAGCAATTCAGGAAATCTTCCCAATATAATATATATAATAATATAAGTAAACAGCAATCAGTCCCCTTACTAGGATTTTTCCGAATCGTGGTATAATGGAAACTAGTGCCACAGTAAAATATATCTTACGAGTTCATTTTCACTTCATTTGATGCTTTACATCCCGGGATGCTGTATCCATTGATACAGCATCCCGGGCTGGCTTATTTTTTTATGCCAGTCGATCGAACGTCTTAGCCTTAACAAGTAAATAAAATACAAAAAACATTAATAATGGCTTCTCTCACTACTCTCTTTCAAACTTCCTGAATAGATACCCAACTTCCAGAGCTGCCAGTACAACTGATAGCACGCTACATGTTTAACGAAATGTGTCCTGAAATATTGCCCGAAGTTTGTGAAGCTTTGTGAGAACGTGCCGAGTTTGTGGAACTTATCTATATTCATAGCAGCATTCCGTTTACATGCACACGTAAGTGTGTGTAATGGTTCAAATTCAAAATTTACCATTTCATAAATATTTGCTACAACTGTGGCAGTCACAGCGAATATATTATTTTAATTTCGACCTCTCATATCTAGGCTTCTGATATGAATCCTTATAATAAATATCTATTTTTTAAATAAATTTCTAATTTATGTGCGTATCATAAAGTATATTTCCTTTATTGTTAATTAAAAGTGAGTGATAGCGTAGTGGTTAAGCATCTCGACCCTGCTACATTGGGTCGAGATTCAAATCCCGTCACACACCTCTATTTTTAGAAATATTGTCTATTCAATATTTTGGAAATTATGTGCGTATTATGAATTAATAATCACTCGCTTTGACGGTGAAGGAAAACATCGTGAAGAAACCTGCATGCCTGAGAGTTCTCCATAACATTCTCAAAGGCATGTGAAGTCCGAAAATCCGCACTTGGCCAGCGTGGTGGACTATGACACAATGAAAAATTGCAGGAGCTTGAGCTGATAGTAAATACAGCATAAAGTTCTCGCGGACGTTCAAAGCAGACTTTTTATAGACATTACTTTAACCTTTGTTCTCTTAATGAGCTTTATCTATGTGAACAAACATGAGCGACATAATTTATTATAGACCTTTTGCTGTTTTGGTAAAGGAAAAAACAACTTACTTCAGCCCTACAGAAGCGTAATTAAAACACACTTTCTTTAGTGGTCTAATGAAGATCACTAAAGAAAGTGTATTCATACCAAATTTTTGATGGTGGCTCATATCTTGTGTTGTGGCTTATGTCGAAGACTCGCCTGTGGTGGACCATCGCTGCACCTATTTCTGCCGTAAAGCAGCAGTGTGAGAACTGCTGTATTTCGGTTCGAAGGGTGTGATTAGGCAGAAGACACCGGACAAGAGGCATTCCAACTTAGTCTTCATGAGGAGCAACGCATCCACATACGACCTCAGATGTGACTTTCGTTCCAGTTTAAGTTTAATGTGGATGTCAATGGGCTGCAGTGAACACTTAACAGGTTTAATGTGGATGTCCACGGGCTGCAATGAACACTTAATATCAGGTGGCCTGCACGCTCGTTTGCTATTCTATTAACAAAAAAAAATATTATGTACAACATGGTGCCTTACAGGTGAGCCCGAAGTGATATGGTATCTGGAGGCTATTTTATACATCATATGGGTCAAACAATATTAAAGAATAGTCGTTTGTTACTTATCATCATCGTCATCATCAATAATTACCCTTATTGTACCATATCTGGGCACGGGATAGTTGAGAGATAAGATAAGAACAGAGATGAGAAGGTTTAGAATAAAATCCACCAAGCTATCTAAGTGCGGATAAACTTATTTCAAAGGCCTTTGAGAACACTATAGAGAACTCTTAGGCACGTAGGTTTCCTCACGATAAACATCGTCACCGTTAAAGCAAGTTCTACTACGCGCTTAATTTTAAAACCTTGTGTCGGGATTCGAACCTCGACCCGGTGGAGTGGGAGGTCGAGATCTTTAACAACTAGGTTATGACTCACTAGTGTCACAGTTTTATAACATGTCTAAAATGAACATAAAACACGTTTACATTTCATCTAACTAGAATTTTGCATATACGTACAGTCGAAAATATATTGATTGTATATCTTTTGCAGTTTGCGAACTACAAGTGCCTGAGCTAACAGAAAACCGATAAAATCCGCGCCAAGCTCTCGCAGTCCAATGAATGCCATCGAAGATTGCTTTATAGCTCGTTATTGAAACGATGTCCACACTTCGATACTGGAAAATTCAATTCGTAACACGTTTTTTATTTCATTTGTTTTTAATTTGGTGTACAGAATGTTGTTCACAAACAAAAAAATCAACGAAGCAGTTAATATAAGGGTCCCATACCTACTTCGTAATTACTGAAAATTAGCATTTCTATTTCATTGTAAAGATTATGTGCGCCGTGGCCGTCGTAGTTTAAATATTTAAAGATCCTAAATAAACCAACCCGCCGAGGGATGACCTATTATTAAAAATTTCCTCCCTTAGCCAAAAAAGTAATCAACCGGTACGTATCTTTTGAGATCACAGAGCCTTCCTCTATAAGTTGGTTGGCCGTTAAAATCCCTCATAATCCGATACCTACCCACGAAAAATTTACGTTTATATACTTGGAAAATACCAAATATACCATCAGTACCAAAATAGTGAGTGAGTGAGTGATAGCCTAGTGGTTAAGCATCTCGACCCCTTTACGTTATTATTAACTAATTATCACTCGCTTTAACGGTAAAGGAAAACATCGTGAGGAAACCTGCATGCCTGAGTGTTCTTCATAACGTTCTCAAAGGCATGTGAAGTCTGCCAATCCGCACTCGGCCAGCGTGATGGACTATGGCCTATACTCTCCCATCTCTGAAAGAAGACCCGTGCCCAGCAGTGGGACGATAATGGGTTGATGATGATGATGATACATAACTAGCTGTCCCCGCAGACCTTGTTCTGCCCTATTTCTCTAAAACAAAGTTGAATTATAAACTCTGAATAAGAATTAATAGTACTACAATTTAATATATTCGATTGCCATCTTGCAACCCTATTGCGGATCTGTGGATAGAATAAAAAAAAATCGCAATAGAAAAAAAGGGGTTGATCGTAGAGGGGTGGAAAATTGGGAGTAATATGAAATTTTTTATTCTAAGTCATGACAAAATAAAAATCGCCAAAAAAATTAAAGTTTATTAATTAACAATTAAAAAGTAGGGGTTGATCGTAGTAAAATTTGAAAGTAATATGAAATTTTTTATTCTAAATCATGAAAAAATAAATATAAGAATCATGCCAAAAAAATTAAAGTTTATAATTACCAAATATAAGATAGGGGCTGATCGTAGAGGGGTGAAAATTTAGGGTTGTATTTCTGTATGCTGTATCATTAAAAAAAATTGTCTAAAAAATAAAAATATAAATTTAGGGGTGGACCACCCTTAACATTTAGGGGGATGAAAAATAGATGTTCGATTCGCAGACCTAACCGATATGCACACAAAATTTCATCATCAACCCAATAGCTTCCCACTGCTGGCCACAGGTCTCCTCTCCGAAATGAGAGTGTTTAAGCCATGGTGAACCAAGTTGACCACGTGCAGATTGGCGCAAAATAAGGTTAAGGTAAATTGAAATTAGGTAATTTTAATAAATCTATTGTTTAGTCAAGACGCCTTTTAATCCAATCCGACACGGGACATTTGTTACACACTTTTGTATTTTGGTTTCGATGGTGGTAGAATCTTGTCTATTTTTGCCGCTAAGCAGCAGTATGATCACTGCTGTGTTTCGGTTTGAATACACCGGACAAGAACCATTCCAATTTAGTCCTCAGGAGTAGCAACGCATCCACATACAACCTCAGATAGGACTTTCGTCCTAGTTGAGGTTTGATGCCTATGTCCATGGGCTGCAGTGACCACTTAACATCAGGTGGCCTCTATGCTCGTTTGCTATTTTATATGTATAACATACAAGAAAAAAATACGGCGCGGTATCAATGTTCTCTCGAAAGTCAATAAATTATCCGGATGCTTTTAAGCTGACATGCTGCATGTCGACTTGAAGTCAAATGATCAGAATCACGTTCCATCAATTTTCCCTTTCGATCCAGACACAGGCATCCAGGGTAGAAGCCGAGGTTCGAACCTGGGCCGAGCAGTACAGGAAGGCAGTGGAAGCGCACGGAAGGTCTCTTTGTTCAGCGGCGGTGCGCGCGAGGTGCCTCTACAGGCAGAAGGTTGAAGAGAAGACCAGCGAGCTGGAGGAGAGGGCTCAGTACGCTGTGGAGGCTGTCAAGTTCGCTGAGGAGGTAGGATAAGTAGTCAATATTACATATTAGTTGACTGTTAACTTTTATTTTATAACTAAATAGGAAAATAAAAAACATTATAATTATAATAGAAAAAAATGACTAAACAATATAAAAAGCCGCATCCAGATTGCTACCCTGCGGATGAGTCCACAGTATGCTGGTAACATTGCCTCGTTGAATAGCCAAGCTAATTCTTTGACTAAGTGCCAGCCCTCTGGTCACCCGTAACCTGGATCAACTGCTTGGATAGATGCTTGAAAAATATCCTAGCATCTTGACCCCATGGCCCCATGGTTTTGACACCAAAAGGTAGAAATATGTACACTTGGGTTAGAGTAGCATATTTCTGCACCTTGCGTATCTCAGCATCGGACATGTCGTGGAAAGACATGAGAAGCTCACCAATCCGCACTTGGCCAGCGTAGTCGATAGCCTAAGCCCTCTCATCTCTGAGAGGAGACCCGTGCCCAGCAGTGGGACGGTAATTGGTCGATGATGATAATAATAAATAACGTCTCACACTCATAGCCCCACAGTAGGATTTAACCTGTGTCGTGGGTGCCATGGACACACAC